>JAVJIF010012214.1:0-91646 GCA_038442645.1 Agave tequilana | reverse complement strand
GACAGCTTCCATTTATTGAACTTCCCATTATAAATTCTGGCATCATAGTTTTAAATGCTTCCTTAGAGGACAAGGTAGATAAAGGAATCATATAAATTATTTCCATACATGTACATCTGTGATAAGATACATGGACATGATAGCAGTCACTATAACCAAATGCTACATAATAAAATCCCAGTCCCAAGGTATTGGCTCGTGTGATATAGCTACAGCTGTCACCATTACATCAAGATTATTATATAAAAATTTGTCTACTTACATAATACTCGTTCATTGAATATAGTTTTGTGTCATTATAGATATAAATAAATCACATTACGTTAAGATCAGTACATAATCAACAGGCTTCACAATGTCTCAGAGATAATAACCGTTAGGAATGATACAATACTAAATCTTTTCTCACAAAATATTATATGCTAAACAAAATGATAATGTTGGAGATTATCGGTATATAAAGTTCCTAAAAACACAAACCTCCAAGTCATTTTGCTCATTGAGCTGATTTATCAAACAATGGTTATATTTGATCAGGCAATTTATCACGGCAGCATCAGGAAAATAAAATTTAACATTTCAGCTAAAACCTTCTATAAAGTCTTCTCATGCCTCAACTTCCAAAATGGCCAGTTTCGTTGAAATGTCTGGAACAGTTCACAAGGATGACCATGTTGTATTGACACACTGATAAGTTTCAAAACCAATTATATCGCAGTGTTGAAGATCAAGTGATCTCATTTGTGTTGCGCTTTATTTATACTAAATAGTTTCCCCTATTATGTTATGACAGCCAGACCAGTTTATAATAACCTGGTTATATGCAATTTAAGATGTGTAGATTGTTCAGATTGTAACTAGATTCACAATTCACGATTTGGATGCTTGATCAAGAATTTCAAAATCTTCATATATGCCTAATATGGCTTTTGGGGCTATGTTGTACTAAACATAAGAACTGTGGTCCTCCCCTTTGTGCCACCCCATCATCAGACCAGATCAACCAACAAGGTTAGCCTAATCACAGAAAAGTTTCTTCATTCAATTTCATAGTAATAGAAATATATCAACCAACATAAATAAAACAGTGTAACAAAAGCTTTGGACATTCATAAACAATGAATCTAGTCAACATTAACCATCATAAACTAAAGGAAACATAAGAGGCTTTCATAATATCTAAACTTTATTAATATGCATTTTAAACAGTGCAGATGACTACCATAGCTTGGAGTTCTAATATATAGCCAATCATATACTTTAAAACAAACTAGAACCTCCGAGTCAAATCATACAACAAAAGATTATACAATACAAATTTGAAATTTAAATAATAATTTTATAATTAAAATAATCAATTAATAAACAGGTAGAACTATACATCAGTTAATGCAAGAATAGTGTATATAGTACGAATTTGATGTTTTAATAATAATCTCAAACCAAAAAAAAAAAAAAAAAAAAAATCAAAATGATGGATTAGAATTCAATAGTTATTAAGCAGGTCTCATGTCAACAGGAAAAATAATTTTAAATAATACATCATGTAGAGATACACTTACAAAATTATGACAACTTGTTCGACTATTTTGATTTATGTTCAGGTTAGTGCATGTAATGTTTTTGTAGACCTGCACATGTCCACAACCATGACAATAAGGCCTGTTTGTTGAGGGTGGAAGTGAGGAAGTAAGGAAGTGAGGAATTGGTAATAGTTCCCTTTGGAACTTGGGAATTGGTTTGTAAGCTTTCCGTTGTTTGGATGTTGTTTAGGAAGTGTGATTTGAAAAATGTTATGTCTTTTTCGGTGTTTGGATGGTAATGTGAAATTGAAAGTGAAAAGTTGACCACGAAATTGACCGGAAAATAATATTAAAATAAAATTAATTAAGAAAATAAAAAATAGACTGTATTAGAATGCAAGTGAGATTTACATGATCAAAAAATTAACTGTTTTGTGCTACAACTTATTACAAATGAATTTACATGACCACAAAAACTGTAGCACTTTGGAAGTGAGGAAATGGTTTTGTGTAAAAGAAAGAGAAAAGGAAAGGGGTTTTCTTATTTTCCTTTTCCGGTGTTTGGATAGATAGGGAAGTGAGCAATTATACTTCCTCATTTCCTTACTTTCGCCCACTTCCTTGCAACCAAACACCCGAAACCCCACGAGAAGAATCAAAACATTTTGGGTGGAACATTGGAAACACAGCTATTGCTAACAAAGAGACAACAACAAGTTGTATTATGGATCTACCATAAAGAGTTCAAACAAGCACCAATACCACACACAAACACAAGTTTTTTTCAAACTAGAAACTTCGAAAAGAAGCCAATATTAGCTATGTATAACAACATGAAATAAAATTATTCATATCAGTCATATAAATACACATGGTTTATTACTATACATACCAAGTGGACAAAATCATTGGAAGAAAATCAATCCAAAAGAGATATTGCACTTCTAAGATTAATCAAAATTATCTTCATGTTCCAAACTAAAATCCGTTCATCTCCAAAAGGTAAGTCCTCCGCTTCACCAGCGCCTTAACAGCCGCCTTTAAAGGCTCATCAAATGCCCCTGAAACAAATGTCTCAGTCTCCTTCTTGCTGAAGGAATTGCTTATATTACCAGTCTCTTCTGAAGGCCTAATTGCCACTAGTGTTGCCCCCTGCATTATCATTCCTTCATGAAGCTCCAAAAATGGCATATCTCAACTTCATGTTGGAAGAGCCGGCACCTGGAGTTCTATTTGATGCTGCAGATGTTGCCACTGGATTTTCTCTGAACTCTCTTAATTGTGCTGCTCCCATAATTAATGTCCCCTGACCATCTGCATCCGTCAAAACCAAGCTCTTAATCGTCGGATGATCCTCTATGATTGGTCGAAGAAGGTAGTGCCTCGTTGATGCTGCAATTAAAGAACTAATAGTCAAAACAACGCGCAATTTCAGCCCTCCATTTGTGTAGAACGAATCGGGAATGCTTCCATTGTCTTCATCCGTTGCCGCATGCTCCAGAGTAGATGAATTTGGCTTTTGATCAACTTTGGTTCCCCCTATTATCACACAAACTCTGAAGTGTGCTCCAAAACTCAGCCCTCCATTTCAGGAGCACTCCATCTTCAGTCCCGACATCTCCGGCAGGGAGTTCAATTTTAAGATTCCTCACATGGGTAAAGTTTTTGAGAACTTGGTAAGACACTTGCGGAAGGAGCGGTTTGTTCATACCATTCACATTGCGGAGTTGGTGGAAGGGTTTGAGGATGGCAAAGAGCATGAGCTTCATAAGGTGGGTGAACAGGTTTCGGGATTTTCGCGAGGTCGGATTCAGAGAATCATCAGCCTCCCCATCGATCGGAACAACGCGATCAATCTTGACATAGACATCATGGACAAGGGGAACAAGGGCATTGAATCGCTTCGAGACCGCAGAACAGCGGCCGAGGGAGCGCACATCGGCTAGCTTGTTGAAGATGACAAGGACAAGAGAGTCAGGGAGGCGGTCGAATTGATCACAGAGAACAGGGTCAGCATGGATTCTGGACTTGGGATGCATTTTGCTCTTCGTATTTTGTATATACAAATGGGACTTTTGGGTTTGAATGAGAATGGGCGATCCAACAGTTTGACGAACTCAAAAGCTGAAGCTGGCAAACTTAATCATTAATCTGAAAGAATAAAAAAAAAATTTCAGTGGATTGTAATACATCACACAAAACACGAGCAAATCAGATTATATCACAGATTGAACAACTAGAACAAAATTCTAATGTAAATAAACATTTTAAAGCCAAAATTCTGAATTGGGTCTTACACTAATTTCAGATTGCATTAATATATCAGAAGCATCTGGATCTAGAACTCAAGAACTCATCAAAAGAAGAACAAAAAAAAAAAAGAACATAAAAATGAACTGAAATGGATACAGAGCAGAGAAAGGTACCTAAAACTTGAGCTTGAAATGGATCGAAAGGGGTCTGATTTAGGGTTTGAGAGTGTGAGTTGTTAAGAGAGAGAAGAGAATATTTTGAGATTTTTATGGATGCGAGTGAGGATTAGATCGCACATACTCTCTCTCATATATACTACTTTATTTGCATGAAGGGAAACGGCAACCGTTAGTTGAAGTTGACGGATGAGAAGCGAGACTGACGGTAGCTGATGACGCCGTAACAGTCTGCAGAGTGAGGTTTTCGAAATTCTTGGGGAAAAAATGGTTTGGGTAAATAGAAAAATAGTTAGAAAAATAGTTTGAAAAAAAAAATTATAGAAAATTATTTTGAATGCATGAAAGATCTTGAAACATTGTATAAAAAAATAGTTTAGAAAAGATTGAGGGAACCATCTTCAATATGAAGGGATGCATTTTTTAATGCTTTCCTTGTCTCAAAACAAGAAAATTGTGTAATTTGAAATATTATAACTAGACTTAAAATGACAAATCCAAAATGTTTAAAATTAACTTTTTCTAAACTGTACTACTTCAATTCTATAAAACTTATATAACACCAAGAGAACTGGGTTCAAAATCTTTCAACTTTAGCAATAAAAACATATTAATTTAAAATTGGGCACACTATTTCATGTTCATTGTTGACAATTCTTTTTATTATAATAGAGAATTGGAAGTTTTCTTTCTTTTCTTTTTCTTAAAAGCCCCTCTCTTTTATTTAGTCTTCTTACTTTATTACGATGTAAGCACAAGGAACATTTTAAGAAAGGACAAAATAAAATATGATTTTTCATAAAAATTAACACGTTTCGCTTTTTATTGTTTCTTTTTTTTTTATTTTGTTTGTTTTAAGTTTCCTTTCGAAATAGAGTTAATTAAATTCAAGACCAACTGAAGCAAACTTGTAGTTCTCCTTGACTGATTTTTATATTAACTCCTCCTCCCAAAATTGCTACATTTACATGCACAATATGTCATTCAAAAAGTCTACATTTGGAATAAAATTTCCAACAATTTAGAGGACGTATTGTTTTGGTTTCCATTGCCTACATTTGCTTTAATCTTGAGTTTCCTTTATTATATATTTATGCAGTTACAAAAGTTCCAAATAGTATTAATTAGAATTTATTTGCAAGTTCTTGAGCTTATTTCTAGATTCATTGCTCCAAAGAATTGGATGTTCCCTACTAAATGAATTTTAACCCGAGAATTATCAAATTTGTTTTAAATCGATTTTTGTTGTGTTTTTCTCTTAGGCATCGTTTAGAGATAAGCTCATTAATTCTGAAATATTCTCAAATATTTGCTGTCATTAATGTTAGAAAAATTTTGCTACCGCCACCTACTTTATTTCATAATTAGTAAAAATTCAGTTTTATAATTTTATTCACTACAGCCTCCACGTCAGTATAAGTTGATTCATCCCAATCACTATTTCTTTATATATTTTCATGTCCTCTTTTACCCTTTCTCAAGTCTCCCAATGTTACTCTCCTTTCAACCCTGACCCGGACGTAGAGTAATTCGCTGGTCGACCTGCACAGTCAGGTCACCGTGGGGGGTGGAAGGGGCAGGGAGCCCCTCCCAGGGGTTTAAATTTTTTGGAATCAACCTTTAGCAAATCTAATTTGCTCGTGCTCGTGATAAGCTTTATTTGAATTTGTGATTGATGTGGTATTTAGATCTGAAAAAATTAGGAATCATTCGATGCCAATGAATTAGAGTTTGCTGATGATGACGATACTGCTATGAAACCTGCAATTTATGATCACAATCTTTGTTAGAAGACTGCAACTATGGTCACAGTCTTTTTAATTGAAAATTTGGGCATTTTGTAAGCACTGCGATCGTCGTCGTCGTCCCAATATAAACTGAAAAAAATTATGTTTTGTGAGGACTGCAATCATGGTCGCAATCCTAGTAAAGACTAACAAATAAGACATTTTTGTGAGGATTTATCATGATCATAATCTTATAAACACTCAGAAGCATGTCCTAATAATGAGGACTGTGATCTATAAAAACTAAAAGATAAGACATTTTTGTGAGGACTGTGATTATGATCGCAGTCCTCATAAAGACTCAAAAACATAATATTTTTTAAGATTGTGATCACGATCATAGTCCTTAGAAATAAGATATTTTTGTGAAGACTACGATCATAGCCATGATCACAATCTTCAGAAATAAGACATTTTTATGAGGACTGCGATCATGGTCGCAGTCAAAAAAATTGGTTGCCAACAATTTGCATTTTCGAAGCAGTCCACTTTTTTGAAATGATTATTGTGGGATATTTGCGTCTTACGCCACTAGGAGCGTTTTGCGCTTGACTTGTGGATGCACCTGTTTGGTTTAAAAAAGGAGATAACTAAAGCGAATAAAATTATGAAACTGAGTTTTTTTCTTAATTACAATTTGACATAAGAGGCTGTAGCGAAATCCTCTTTATTTTATATTAATTTCACTATTTTCTTATGCACAAAAAAAATTTACTGAAACAATTGGAGATAGTAATAATTAAATTTTTATAATTAAGATAATATTTGATATTCATATCAATTATATCTTTACTTCCATTGACGCTAGCATGACTCCTGCATTTTTATTGTTATTGAGTCATATGCATGAGTTGCTTTAGATTTGTATTTCTCATTGTGAATGATATTTTGTAAATGAATTATTATGAAAAAATAAGAAATGTAGAACTATTTTTTTATTCTGTTATTTATCTATTTGAAAATTGACTCGTTAGCTTTTATCTAATCTCATTGAAATATATGATTGTTTTATTGAATAATCGTATAGTGACACTTGAGACAAGTTTTACTATAAGGAGAGGAATAAATAGTTTTGACTAATTCTATAAATGTCATATAGTTAATTGATTGTACCTTAAGCACTAATTTACTTCTCTTTGTGATTTTGAAATATGTTTAATATAAATATGAGGATTTATTATGACTCTCTACATTCTAACTTTTTGAAGAGAGATTCACAAGCTTGAGTCAAGATTAAGCTCCCATTCCATCACGAAATAAGTCTTAGTTTCTCTTTAAAGTTTATCTTCGTACAATTTCAGAGAGCCTTCTCTATTATTCTTTAGTAAGTTGAAATATGAAGATACGATGTGTCTCTCGTAGTATTTTATGCGCATAAAGATACATCTTTCTGGTTCATGCTAAAATATCATTCCATTTTATCTTGTTATGAGCTTCATTTTGCTTTAAATAAAAAAAATAGAAACTTAAATACAAGTTCAAGGGATTCCTAAATATCGAGACGAGATATAAAGTTAAAATACCATAGAAAATATAAAATGGTGAGATAAGCTTGGACACTTTGCTACCAGCTACAACCATTCCTATTTGAAGTACGCGCAATTTATTAATCTTTTTGCATCGTCATCATTATTTTGGTAAGAGGTAACGCACCCAATTCCTACTGTTCAATCCCCTTCTCAAATTCTCCCGTCTTCACCTCTGCCTTCCTCTCCTCCTCTCCGCACTCGATCAGTGAGCACTCGATCAGTGAGCAACCCTGTGCTCGATCAGTGAGCAACCCTCCCCCCTCCTTGCCGTGTTCCTCTAGGCTCTTCACTATCGTGCAACCCTTCCACTTCTTCCTCTCCACCCTCCAACCTCGTCCCCTCTTCATTTCCCCTCCCAGCAAGCCCTCTACCCTCTTACCCAGTCACTATCATCCCTTCGCTCACCACCACATCCGCCACCTCTCTATCCTCTCTCATATTCTTACCATTTGACCTTCCGGCTTGGGGTTTCTCACCCTCGCAGCTTCCTCCCCCACCGTCTCCCTCCACCTATCATGTTACCTGTCACCGATATCATACGACACCTCCCCATTTCATCAGGCGTAGCGGCAGATTGAGCACCGACTACTCCTCCGCTAAGGAGAGAACTCAAAGAGCTGGTCAGCGTAGAGCCTTGGAAAGCACACCCATTACTCTCATCCTCCATGAGGAAGCCGAGGTGCCTCTTGGTTCAGTTGTAGTCCCAACAATAACACTTTATCGGTCCTTTCTGATGAGGAGATAGTCCTACTGTCCACTCAATTTGATTACAAATTCTCGAAAGCTCACAATACCACTAATGCTCATATTCGATCTCCTTAGATGAGCCGATCTATTCATTGATGTGGTGTTGCGATGGTTGCCATACAGGGTACTCTTCTCTCTATAATTATCGTGAATTGGAATGTTAGAGGTCCTGGGGATTTGATAAGAGAGCGAAGGTGCGAGATTTCATATATCTTTTTGGATTTGACGTGGTGGCCTTGCAAGAATCCAAGCTTTGCTCTTCGACTCCTTAGCTACTTCGTTCTATTGGGGGTACTCACATCAATGAATGGGCGGTAATTGTCTCTTATGATGCTTCGAGGGGCAACTTGCTGAGTGGAACATAAAGCTTTATGAGAAGATTAGTCAGTTTTCTACAAGATACACTATTTTTGAGAAACTTAAAGAAAGGTCAACTCAATTATCCTTTTGTATCTCATCCGTATATGAGTCGAATGATCACTCCCTTAAGGCCCTTTTTCTTCACGAAATTCGCAACATTCATGCTTGGTGTTCGCCAGAGCCTTGGACCTAGATGGGAGATTTTAACATGACTAGATTCATGGATGAGCACCAAGATTACGAGGGTAACATTGTTGATTTAGAATCCTTTAATGATCTCATTCGGGACATTGGTTTAATTGATATCCCACTTAGGAGGAGATCATTTACTTGGTCCAATAAGCGTGCCAGCCCGCATTTGCGAAGCTTGATTGATTCCTCATCTCGGATACTTGGGATGGTTCATTCCCACTCTTCACTTGCAAAACTCTCCCTAATACTCTCTCCGATCACACTCCAATTTCTTTCCATACCTCTTCCAATCTTCAATGTGCCAATATATTCTACTTTGAGAGTATGTGGTTGGAGCACCGTGATATTCATGATATTGTGGCAAATACTTGGTCCTTGATCTTCAACAACAATGCCGCCACTAAATTAGCCCAGGAACTCCACAAGACAAGAAGTACTCTCATGGCTTGAAGAAAAACTAAATTTGAGAGTGTCAAAAGGCAAAAAATGCAACTTCTTGAGGAGATAAACAAGTTTGATGTCATCCAAGAAGCCAGACCACTCTCTTCCATCGATTCCTCTCTCAAAGTGTCTTGACTCAATGAGCTCGACAAAATCCAACATCTTGAAGAAGTTATGTGACAACAAAAGGCCCGATCTTTTTGGCTCAAACAAAGATCAAAATTCCAAATTTTCCATCGGGTGCAACTCAAAGTACCACTTCAACCTCATACATACACTTCATCACCAAGGCGAAATTCTTACTTCACGTGTTGATATTTCTAACACTTTTACTTCCTATTATTCTCAAAATTTTGGAACACCTCTCCATCCTCTTTTGCATGCTAATTAGGATATCCTTTATTAAAATTGTTTGGTTGTCCTGAGAAATTGAACACCCCTTCGACGATGAAGAGATTAGAGACGTCATCTTTCGGCTTGGCGCCGAAAACTCCCTAGGTCCGGATGGATTTCAAATTTTTTTCTTCCAAAAATTTTGGGAGCTTGTCAAGACGGATATCATTTCTCTATTTGGACAATTCTATAATGATAATGTGGACATTCGGTGTCCTAATTATGCATTGGTTGCTCTCATTCCGAAAAAAAGAGGGTGTTTCCTTGGTTAATGATTTTCGACATATTAACCTCCTCAATGTCGTCATCAAGATAATCACTAAAGTTCTTGCCAACTGACTTCACTTTCATATCCATCTCCTTGTTGATCAAGTTCAATCGGCCTTCACTAAGAATATATACATTTTTGATAGTGTGGTTTGTACAAATGAGGTTCTTGCGCTACACAACTCATGTATTGAGGCAGTGTTCCTTAAGCTTGATTTTTAAAAGGCTTTTGATTCTGTTAGTTCGAACTTCCTCTTTGAGTTACTCTTGGCAAGAAAGTTTAGGCAACATTGGATTAATTGGATTAAAGTTTGCTTGTTTCCGGGACTTCATCCGTTCTCATTAATGGAAAGCATCCAATGTCGTAAGGGGCTTAGACAAGGGGAACCTCTTTCCCCTCACCTTTTCATTCTTGTGGCCAATACTCTTACATGTATCCTCTCCCTTGTAAGCAATAATATTTGCATCAGAAGGTGGCTCCTTCCCTTAGCTGAATGACATTGTTAGTCTACACTATGCCGATGACACTCTCCTCCTCGTATCCGGAGATGCTAGATCTCTCATCTCCTTCAAGCTTTTTCTTTATAAATTCGAGATGATGATCAGACTCAAAATAAACTTCCACAAGTCATTTGTTTATAATTTGAGTGGAAGTGAAGAGGTGAGAACGAGAGTCACTTCTATTCCATCTATTACTAACTTGGCTCCTTGCTTTTCACTTATCTTGGGCTCCCAATCAGACCAACCTCTCTTACAAAGGAAGATTGGTAACCACCTATTGAGAGGATCGAAAAAAGACTTGCAACTTGAAAAAGTAATGCCCTTTCTTGAGAAGGTAGGTGCATCCTTGTGAATTTTGTTTTGTCATCTATGCCACTCTACTACACGTTCTTTTACTTTCTTTTTGAATGGGTGATCCATGGTATTGATCGTATTCATTATGCAATTTTTTGAAAGGGCACTAGGAGTATACACGGAGGGCTTTGCTTGATTGATTGGTAACTTGTTTGTTCTCATAAGAACCAATGTGGTTTGAGTATTTGCAATCTCCGGGCTTTCAATCTTGCTCTTCTATCCAAGTGCTGGTGAAGATTCTTCAATGATAATAATGCTCCATGGGTGGGCCTTGTTATCCACAATTATTATAGAAGGCGTAGAGCTCACGACTTGCACGTCTCCCTATCCAGGTATATTTCCCCTTTTTGGAGAGGAGTCCTAAAAGTTTCCACAACTTCTGCTTCTGGCATTTATATTATTGTTGGAGATGGATGCTCAACAAGATTTTGGCTTGATCATTGGGTGAAAAATGATTCACTTGCTTCAACATTTTCCAACTTATTTGCGCTTGTAAGGAACCCCTCCTCAACGGTAATATCTTAAAGCTGCCTCATGGAAGGAAGTATGATTTGGGCCCCTTATTTTAAGAGATGACTTAACCAATTTATGGGAGCAAACCTCTACAATGACCTCAACTCTCTCCTTACCCTCCCCCAACTCTTACATCTCTCCACCTTACCGTATGTGCGACAATGAAAATTGAAACAAGATGGCATCTTCATCGTTAACTCTATTTACCGTAACCTTACCGGGTACCGAGAAGAGAACAATCGCTTCTGGTGGATTCGGACTACACAAGCTCTACTAAAGATCAAGGTGCATATGTGGCTCTCACTTCATGATTGTCTCTTAACGGCAGATAATCTTGCCAAGCGGGGTTTTATTATTACAACACCATGCTTGGTTTGTTAAATCCGAAAGTCACTAGTCATATTTTCTTCGTTGCCCTTCACTTTGGAGCATTAAGCGTTGGAAAGAAATCGTCTTGCGATATCATCTTGACTTTCCTCCATTAATAATCTTTGGAGCGATTGGAGACTTTCTGCCATCCCGCATAATGAAGCCAACTATTGAGATTGTGTTATTACCACCATAATTTGGGCTGTTTGGCATGAGCGAAATCAACGGGTTTGTAAAACAAAATCCTCCTCTATCTTAGAGCTTAGTAGTCAAATATCTTCCTTGGTGAATTTTTAGCAAGCTCACTTTATCCTTCATAAGTGCCGCAAGCTGTCATAGTATGTTGTTCTTCAGTATTCTCGGTTTGCTTACTGTAATTCTCGCTTTCATGTAATAGCATCTCCCTCTCTATCCCCTCCTGCCCTTTCGCTCGCTTGTAATTTCCTATTCTTTATTATTCCAATAATATGGGGCTAAGGCCCTACCCTTCCTTAAAAAAAAAAAAAGAGGTAATGCATTAAAAGAGATTAATGTTAAATTGTGTTATTATTCATCTTTTACAAAATAGCGAAAATTTAGATGAATCAGGTCTTAACATGTATCTTCTTTCTTAATATAATATCTCACACTAACAAAATTTATTTATTGTAAACTTATGACCATTGATTTGCATGAAACTTCAATGACATGGGTTGAGATGATGGTCTTTTACTATCTTTGCAGCATTAGATATCTACTATTAGAGGTCTTTGTATACTCTTATATCAGATTAATTCTTAATATAGTGAGACTTTATAGCTTATGTTAAAATGCATATCTTAGAACTATTATTATTTTCCTAATGACATGCTTGAGCAAATTGAAACATGTACATGCAAGCACATAAATACAATTTGCAAAGAAGCAGCAAATTGTTATAAAGATATCAGCTCTAGGGTATGATACTGGCAAACCTAGCCTAGCTAGACAGAAAATGTTTGGTCAAGACATCATTCCACCATATGTGAATGGGGTTGGGTTAAGTCCAATAAGCAAAGGCACCAATGGTGAAAACCCTACTACTGTAGTGGACAATTCTCTGAAGAAAGTGCAAAAGGTAGAAACAAGCCAGACATATGTACTATTAAAGAGCAGTAATATATGTATGAAACACGAGTCCATATTAGAGTAAGCCACTCCTAATCCTCACCCTAATACAAAGCCGCTCTATAAAGAGATCAGCTTAGAATAAGTCTTAGGTCTCTTAGGCCTTGTTTGGTAACAAGAGTTCGCTCAAGAATTGAGCTAATTCTGCTACCTATTGTCAAACAACAAAAAATTGACAAGAGTTAGCAAGTCATGATGAAAATAGATTTCACCCAAAACCACTTTCAAAACTGTCTTGAAATCTACCCAATTCTCCAAAGTCAAGAGTTGATAATTCCATCAAAGGGTTGGAATAAGCACATCTCTCTCTTTTTCTCTCTATCCCAACTCTTAACTCTATCTAAACCTAATTCCATCCAAACAACCCACAAAAGCTAATTCCTAACTCTTATTTATTTCTCTTCTTCCAGGGCACTAAATCCCAACTCCTAACTCCATTTACCAAACACTGCCTCAGTGGATCTGAGGACAGAGCAGGTTTGTTCCGGTGGATCCTAAAGGAAGCACATCTAAATTGTTTGAAGACCAACAACTTATTTCAAGACGCGTAGATTGTTTAGATTATAATCTGATTCACGGTTCAATAATTTGGATGCCTGACCAAGAATTTCAAGCTCTTCATTCATGCCTCCTATGGTTTTCTATTTGGTGCTACCATGGACTGATTGTAAGAACTCAGATACTCCCCCTTGTGACCAACCCATCATCAGTCCTAACCCACCAAGAAGGGCAGCCTAATCACAGAAAAAATATGGGTTGCTTCATTAGGAGTAATCCTCCAACATCAATTTTATAGTAAATTAGAGACCAGCTACCATTATTCAACAGTCAATTCTAAGGTAAAAGAGTGTGTGAAGCAATTTAGTGTGCAAAATTAGGCAGATTTGGATAAATTATAAAACAATGAATCTGATAAATGTTAACAATCATATACATGAAACATTAGTCCACAAAAACTTCATTAATAAGCATTTTAAACAGTTGCAGGTTACAAACCATATCCTGGAGTTCCAATATATAGACAATCCCGTATTTCTAAAACAAACTAGAACCTACTTGTCAATTTGTACATCCAAAGATTATACGAACGATACAAAATTGATATTTAAATAACTCCTGGATTTAAAATGATCAACTAAAAACCAAATAGAACTGTATCTCAGCCCATACAAGAATAGACATAAAATACAAATTTTATCTTCAAATAATAATCTCAAATAGAATAGAAAGGAATAAAATCAAAATGATGACAGCTCCATTATGAATTGATTAGTAAGCAGGTCTTATGCCAACAGGAATACTATAAAATAATACATCATGTAGAGATACATTTTCAACTCATGACAACTCCTTCCATTAGTTTGGTTTATATTTAGGATAGTGAACATAATGTATTTATAGACCTGCGCATGTCCACAACCATGACAATAACTTAAGAAACCCCCAGAAAATAATCAAAAAACATTTTTTTTTTTTTTTGGGGGTGGGGGGGGGGGGGGGGGGGGTGAGTTGAATTATGAATCTTTCACCAAAGAGTTAAACAAGCACCAATACTAGAGAAATAAGTTTCTGCAAATTAAAACTCATAAAGAAGCCACACATTAGCTGATGTATGCATAAAGAAAATAAAACTTTTCATAACAATGATATAAATAAAACATATTTTTTATTACTGTACATAGCATGTGGGCAAAATGATCAAAAGAGATATTGCACCTTGTAAGATTAATCAAAATTATCTTCATATTCCAAACTAAAATCCATTCATCTCCAAAAGGTAAGTCCTCCGTTTCACTAGCGTCTTGACTGCCGCCTTCAAAGGTTCATCAAATGCCCCAGAAACAAATGTCTCTGTCTCCTTCTTACTTAGGCCTTTAGTTATATTGCCGCTGTCATCTGAGGGCCTAATCGCCACTAGTGTTGCCCTTGCACTCCCATGCCTTCAGGAAGCTCCAAAAATGGAGCATACCTCAACTTCATGTTGGATGCTGGCACTTGAGTTCTATTTGATGCTGCTGATGTCGCCACTGGATTTTCTCTGAACTCTTTCAATTGCTCTCCTCCCATACTCAATGTCCCCTGACCATCTGCATCCGTCAAAACCAAGCTCTTAATCGTCGGATGATCCTCTATGATTGGTCGAAGAAGGTAGTGCCTCGTTGATGCTGCAATTAAAGAACTAATAGTCCAAACAACGCGCAATTTCAGTCCTCCATTTGTGTAGAACGAATCGGGAATGCTTCCATTGTCTTCATCCACTGCCGCAGGCTCCTGCGTAGATGGATTTGGCTTTTGATCAACTTTGGTTCCCCCTAGTATCACACAACTCTGAAGTGTGCTCCCAAACTCAGCCCTCCATTTCAGGAGCACTCCATCTTCAGTCCCGACATCTCCGGCAGGGAGTTCAATTCTAAGGTTCCTCACATGGGTAAAGTTCTTGAGAACTTGGGCAGGGGAGTGGTGAGACACCTGTGGAAGGAGTGGTTTGTTCAAACCATTCGGATTGCAGAGCTGATGGAAAGGCTTGAGGATGGCGAAGAACATGAGCTTGACGAGATGGGTAAGCAGGTTTCGGGGTTTTCTTGAGGACAGATTCAGAGAATCATCAGCCTCCCCATCGATCGTAACAACACGATCAATCTTGACATAGACATCATGGACAAGGGGGACAAGGGAATTGAATCGCTTCGAGACCGCTGAGCAGCGGCCCAGGAAGCGAACATCGGCGAGCTTGTTGAAGATGACAAGGACAAGAGAGTCAGGGATTCGATCGAATTGATCATAGAGAACAGGGTCAGCATGGATTAGGGCATTGGGTTGCATTTTGCTCTTTGTATTTTGTATATGACAAATTGTAATTTTGGGTTTGAATGAGAATTGGGCAATCCAACAGTTTGATGAAGGAGAAGTTGATGCTGGCAGACTTAATCAATGCTCTGAAGGAAAAAAAAAAAAACAGAGAAAGGATATTTCAGTGGATTGTAATAAATCATGAAAACAACATCACAGAGAAGATATCATCAGAATCATTATTTCTTCATATTATCACAGATTGAACCACTAGAACATAATAATTTAATGTAAACAATTATTTTGTTTGCCAAAATTCTGAATTGGGTCTTGCTCTAATTTCAGATAACATCAATATATCAGAAGCATCTGGATCTAGAACTCGAGAACTCATTAAGTAACTCAAACAAACAAAAAAAAAAGAATAAAATCACTGAAAAATTAACTGAAACGAATAGAGAGCAGAGTACCTGTGAGCTGGGCTTAAAATGGATCCAAAGGGATCCGATTTAGGGTTTGAGAATGAGAGATGTGAGGAGAGAGAGAGGAGAGGGTTTTGAGATTTTTATGGGTGCGAGTGAGGACTGAATCGCACACGCGCTCTCTCTCTCTCTCTCTCGGTCTCTCGTTCGCTCACATATGCTACTTTATTTGCTAATGGAAACGGAAAAGGGAAGGGAAACGACGGCCGTTAGTTGACTGTTGACAGATGTGAAACGAGAATGACGGTGACTGATAACGCCGTGACTGTCTGAAAATATCAAGGGAGGAGCTGGAAAATACTGGAAAATAGGATTATATATTAGAATTTACAAATTATTATAGAAAATAAGTTTGAAGAGAAATTGAAAGAATATCTTAAGCTCAAGAGCCAACTTACAGTGCATCCCTAATTTTTTTTTTCTTTATGTTTTCCTCTCAAAAATAGAAAAACATGTAATCTAAAAATATCACGACAACATACTTTGATTAGCCCACTAATAAACATTGAAAATATTTTGGAGCTTGTTAAGTGTAGTGCTCAGATTCTGATCTTCATAAGGATAGTGACACGTGTCTCATCTCATCAAGATCGTCCCTAGTGAAACAGCAAGCCTAAGCACCTTCCTGAGATCACTTCAGCCAAGCCCGAGGAAAAAGACCGAGCATCTTCCCGGTGTCACTTCACCCGAGCAATACCCATCCAAACGTAAAACTTTGGCGAAAGCATTTGGTGGGTCAGAAGGCCAAATTCCCATAGCGCGGGTCCACAACGAAGTCTTCCATTTCCAACTCAGCAATAGAATTCCCCGATCTGCGGAGTCAACCACACTGCCAGGTCACTCTCACAATTTAAATGTTGTAACGCCTCCAATCCAGCGCAGGCCGTTAAGAATTAAATGTTGCAAATTTTTCCCACTTGGAAGCGAATGTGAACCCGACACCTTTGTAGGGTTTCCCCCTCTCGGAGGCTCAACTCCACATCTGGGATTTTTTCTACTCATAGGAGAAAAATTTGCAGGTACCACACGTAAAACCAGTACCAAACATCTCGAAGCCAAAGCAGACTCTCCGAGAAGATATCCAATTCCAGACAAAAATAACGGTAAAAAAAATCATGCAAGATCCAAATAACATTTTCATTTCAAAAGTTGCACTTTTATTATAAGTTTTCTGATTAGATCTATTCAATTACACACACTTGGTTACATCTAAGAAGAGTAATACAAGACCTATCACCCATTTGTATTTTCTTTTTTGAAATAAAAATATAGATAACCCGCTCCTGCTCATCCAGACTTGTCGAATAAGTTCTTGATGTTGAAGCAAACAGAGATCTCCTGTCAGGGAACGCTTCACATGGACACGACTCCATTATTCACGCCACCTTTCTCAGATCCTGAGGGAAGCTCAGGAGATTCTTGCACAAAATAGGAGATTTTCGAAATGAAGAACCTTCTCCTCTCCGACTAGAACACGCTTCCAAGGAAGCCAAATGGACTCCTCCAGGATGTACAAGACAGTGATGATATCACACTACTGACCCTCAATCCCGAGGAAGAGGTCAGAACTTCAGAAGGAGAAATGTATCATAAGCGGCATCCCATGGCACCCCAGTACTTCCTTCCCGTGCCTCACCTTAAGAAAAGAATTTGAAGGGCGAGAGCGAAAGGATTCAACCAGGCATGAAGACGACCGGATATAAAAGAAAGCGATGGATCCGGGTCTGCCTTTGCTACCGTCCAGGACAGTCTCCACTTCTGCCTCATCCAACACCAGGAAAGAAGATCTTAGAGGCCCTAAGTTAAGATGTTAATTTGGCCCGATCGGATATCAGACGAGCAAATTAAGTCAAAGTATGAGCCTTCTCTATCTTCCCTGGTAGCAGGATCTTGTCGCGAGAATTGAAAGATCATCACGAAGATTGATGTATTGCGCCAGCCATCTCCACCATCTCTATCCTCTCCCTCTCCTTTCTCCACCAAACAAAAAAGAAGAACGATATTGCTATCTACCAGAACAAGAAGTTAAGGGGCAAGAAACTCTTGAGAAGACGGGCATACTTCTTCAAAGATCCATCCTATTTATAGATGGAGAAACCTGATCGTCTCTTGTTCAAATTCTCAACCACCTAAAAAGTTGGTTCGTATCCCGTAATTTATGGCATGTCGAATCAACCAGATATGAATCACCTCTGCCACACGATCTCATTCATCATGACATCGAGATCTCATTCATTAATTTTCCAGGTGTCCGGCAGCCACGATGCATCCAATACAGTTCCTAAAGGAACGCCTTAATGAGTCAGATCTGTTGGCCCGGAGGCCTTCCTCTCTAGTTTTGATGATGATTAACTCATGTAGTTATGTTTACTAATAATCTTGTGATTTTAAGTTTCAGATCATTTAGCAAGATATTAGTTGGTGATTAGCTTCAACAAGGAGTTTGGAAGCTTTCACATGGTGATTTCAGTGCCCGAGCATCAAGATCATACCTTTGCACTCGGTGGATCACGTTTGGGATCGAGTCGGCTTGAAGATGAAGATCATCAAGAAGACTTAGGTATCCTAATTTAGTTTAGTGTGTTTAGATCCATTTGTAAAGCTTAGTATAGTTGATATGCTCAAGTGCACAACACACACGTTTTATGGTTTTTTGGTTTTAGTTTAACCGATATTTGTTTTCATGAATAGATTGATCAAAATAAGTTTAATTGGTTTATGTATAGTAGTTTCATTCTATACATGCATGCTTAACTTTTAAACAAACTTATTTTGACTTTCCTATTCATGTATTGAAAAATCCAAGTTTGATAAAATACATGTTTTGGTTTTTGATAAAAATGTTAAAACACAAAAATGGTTTCATATGCTTGATATTTGAGTTGAAATGTTTATCACAAGTTTATATATCAATGCAAAATGATAAAACTATTTTTGGGGATTTTTACAAGTTTTTACAAGATTTATTAAAATATTTTTAACCCCAGTTTCTGAACCAGGACAGTGGCTGACAGGCCAGGTCGGCCGATCGCACGGTCGACCGAACCAAGGGCCGGTCGACCCAGCGATCGACCGACGTGCACATCCTTGTGCACGTCTGGCAGACACTTGGGCCGGTCGACCGGACCAGAGAGCTTTGCTCTCCGTATCTGGGCGGTCGACCGGGCTGTCGACCGGTTTGCCCAACGGTCATATTTATGACCGTTGGCGGTCGACCGACCGGTCGACCGCAGGCCTGTCAGGCTGCCAGATCAACCTAACGGCTAGTTTTTTGTTTAGCCTATATAAACCCCATTTCTTTGGGATTTTGGCTAAGTTTTTAGAGACAAAATTTCCAGACTTTCTCTATTGTTTTAAACAAGTTTTCAAAAGAGTTTAAAGAGCAAAAAGATCCATCTTATTTGTTTTAAAGTGTTTTGTCATTTTCAAAGAAAATAGGTTTTTGGAATTAGTTTCTTGTTCTTAATTTCTATATCAATTTGGTATTTTCCCAAGAGATTTCTTTGATCAAAACACTTTGTTTTTCCACACTTGAGCTATATCTTCTATCCTATTCTATTAGGATCTTGTTTTGTGGAAAAGAGAGATTGTTTGTGGTTGTGATACACCACTAGTTGTAAACCCTCCTTGTATTTGTGTATCCCTCTTTGGTAGAGGTTGATTGGAGAGGTGTTTGCTCCCTCTTTGGTAGAGGTTGAGTTGGTTGGTTTGCTCCCTCTAGTGAGAGGTGGAGTTTGGTTTGTAACCCTCTTCGGTAGAGGTGTTTGTAGTTATATTGACTACGGGCCTACCCCTCGGTTGTGAGGCGGTGTTTGAGAGAGGAGTTCGGTACTCCCGGTTGTACAAATCCTCCTCGGTGGGAGTCCTCGGTGGACAAGATAGTAGATTAGAAATCCTTCTCGGTGAAGGCGGGGACGTAGAGCTAGGGGCTCGAACCTTGAAACATATCTTTGTGTTTGCGTTTGATCCATTGTCTCTCTAACTCTCTCTCTTTATTTGTGCAAAGCATCATTCATTCATTCATATCATATATTGCTTGTGTTGTGCCTTGTATTATTTCATATTGCCTATCTCTTGTATGCTTGGTTTGTTTGTGTGTGCCTCACTTATACTTAACCACAAGAGCTTCATATAGCACCTCAACCCTTATCTAGGGGAATCAAGAGGAGTTAGTCTAGAGCCCTTCACGGGGAATTCGGCTACACTTGTTGGTTGTATTAAGTGTGATTGCAAAATTGTTTTAGCTTCCGCATTTAGTTTCTAGATTAGCACTTACACCTATTCACCCCCCTCTAGGTGTTTTTCTATCAAAGCCTACGCTCCTGATACTTAGGTTTAACAACCTAGGAGTGAGATCCTTGTTTGCTAGTCTATCATTTGCACTTTGCTTGTTTGCACACATATAGTTTGGACCCATGGACTTCATGACCCCACCTATATTTGACCCTTCCAACATTCTTGTTTGGAAGACTAAGATGTCCATCTATTTACAAACCCTAGGATATAAGGTTCACCTTGCCATTACCAAGGAATCCTACCTTAGTGATAGCAAGCATATAGGGGCTAATGCACAAGCCCTAGAGGCCATTAGAAGCATGCTTTCTAAAGAATATCTTATGCATGTTTCTAATCTTGATCCGCCTTTGCAGTGTGGAACAAGTTGACAACCACCACCACCTCCAAGCTTCAATTACCAATCCAATAAGAGGAAGAGTCTAGTGGAGAATCCGAGTCACAATGCTTCATGATCCAAGGGAATGACTCCCTTGAGGTACAATCGGAAACTCAACTAGATAGTGATGATTGTGCTAGTTCTTCATATGATGAGAATATTGATCCCCATGCTTTAAATGAAGAACTATCTATTGTTTGTGAAAAATTAATAGAAAAATATAACATTTTGAAAAAGAAAAATCTAGGAATTGTTAATGAAAATAAAAGTTTGCATTCTAAACTTAACAATGTTTTGCAAGAGAAGGTTGAGATTTATAATGAAAGGGATTCATTAAGATCTCAACTAGACCTTACTCGAATGGAAAATGAATTTTTGAAAAATAAAAATGATTGTGACAATGTCTTGAAAAATAATTATGTTTTGTCTTCAAAAGTTGAATTTGTTTTAAACGAAAATGATTCTTTAAAAGAGAAATTGATTTTATTTCAAAAGAGTTAGAAATTTGTTTAAATAAAAATAAATCTTTGAAAAATGATATTGTTTCTCATGTTTGCCATGCTAGTGTAGTTTCACCTAGCATACCTATTGCATTTACCTCTTCTTCTACGATTAATGATGATATTTGTTTATTAAAGAAGAGTGTAGATTGTTTGGGCTCCACTTTGAGCCAATGTGCCAAGAGCCATACCATTTGGAAACTTTGTTTCAAAAGAAACAAGTTCCATCTTTTCATGCACACCCCCCACGGCATACACATGCTCCTCACGGACACCATCACATGTATGCTCATGTGTACACTTGTACACATTGTGGGGCCACCTTGCTAAATTTTGTTATGATAGATACATACTTCAAATTTAGCAAATAATTTTATTTGGGTTAGAGAAGGGACTAACCCCCATGGACCCAATAAGATGTGGGTACTAATGACCACCCCTCGTGTGTTTGATGTAAGTGTGGTCTCTCACATGACGTGAGAGTTGCGGTACCTTGGAGTGGATGCGTTCCGAGCTTCATGAGGACTATTTGGATGCATCACTTTCAAGGGATGTTTGGTGGAGAGGACCACCATGTTTTGGAGACAAGGAGAGTTGCTTCTTCAGTTTTGGTAACAATCCTTTAATCCCAATTATTGTTTACATGCTTTCATAATTAGTGTTTATAGCATGATTTATTGTTTTTAGATTATTATGAAAATGCCATGATTATTAGACCATTGACATGCATGTATAGCCCTTGAGACACCCATGTTTAATATGGACCCATATGTAGTGTTCTCACCTTAGTTTAGCTATCATGTACATCATAGTTCTAATGACATGTGGATTTACATAATAATCATGTTTATGTTTATCATGTTGATTTATATCTTGTTTTTGATGCTTCATGATTTGATTACATGTTTAGATGTTAGTTTTCATTAAAACTAGGTATATATTTGTACATATAGTGGGCCACAAATAAATCTATATATGTTTGAGCTTGAATGCTTATTTGAACCCATTAGATGTGCTAGTATAGTCTAGTTTTGATGATTCATACATTTTAAACTTGTATTCCTATTTTTGGATTTGTTTTTGTGTATGAGTTTTCATTTCATGTATATGTGTATTTTTGCCAAACTTTAAGATATACATGTATACCCCTTGAGTCATTTGCCTTTCATGCAAATCTATATATATGGACTCAAATTGTGTTTAGGGTATGTATGTATACTTCTTGTGTTGACAAATCATACATATACCTTGAAATGAAAATTGTTTTAATGAAAATTTAGCTTTTTCGCGTTATCCATGTTTTCATGTTTCCATGTGTTTATGTTTAACTTCATGTATATGTCCATTTTATCCAAATTATTGTTATACATATACATCCATTTGAGCCACGTGCCTTCATTCATATATCTTAGTAGACTCGTTGTGTTTGGATATGTATTGTTTTCCATTATGTTTGCAAAGGGGGAAAACTTACAAATAAAAGTTTGAGGAGCTAAATTACAAGTATTCTCAAAAGATTACAAGTAGATCTCCTCAGAGATTCTGGGAAAATGTGCCGATAGGAGTCTGGTCAGCGCGCGACCACTTTGTCCCTTTGACGATGCGAGCGATGAGATTCCCTTCTCGCCTGGTTCGGGGAATCAGAGAATAGAAGGTTGGTAGAACCCTCTTGCTACTTCTCAAAACCGCCTTCAATAAGGAATTCCTTCTCGCCTGGTTCCGGAGATTCCTTGAGGAAAAAGGGGTTATTAGGGTATCGCCACCCTGAAAAGAGAAGTATTTCTCTTGAAAGGTCTCTGAATTAGAGAGCGCACGGTGCGTCGTGAAGAAGCCTCTGCTTGTGGAGTCTTCTCTCTCTCTTTTTTATCGATCGATCTCCTTCTCCTTGTACCCCTGGCGGGCTATTTATAGGGAAAGCAAGGGTATAATCGTCCCCTTGAAGATATGGAAACAGATTGAACCGAATCTGTTTGAATCTAGAAAGTAGCCTTACTGCGAGGCTAGGATAGCTTCTGCGGAGCTGGAATGGCAGGTCGGTTGATCTGTTTTGATCCTTTCCATATTGCTGGGAGATTCTCCTTGATCCTCTTACTCGTTTCAAGAGAGTCAAGAGATAGCGGCAATCACTGCCATATTTGAATCCTGATTGGATTTGATTTGTTTGGATCCAATCTCATCAGGAGATTTGATTGGTCAAAGGTTGACCGTAGCAGGCTGATAGCGGAGCTGCCCGCTTTGAAGCTCATAGCGGAGCTAGAGGCGATCCTTAGCGAAATCCGAAAAGAGGCTTTTCGGCGAAGCTGTCAATTAGCTTCTTGGCGAAGTTGGATGATGCTAGCCTCTCATTCGAGGCTATCTCCTTGGGCTAATGTAATGCTAAATGCTAGCATCTTAGACCTGCTGAGGTCTGTTTAGAAACAATCCGGGTTCACTGTTCTGCTTGCTGGATCAGTGGAGTCCAAGCTGCTTCCTTGTCCCTTGGAGGTGGATGAAAACTGGTCTTCAGCTCGTCTGTCACTTGTCTTTTGTAAATGTCAACAAGTTTAGACATCGTTCGGACCAATGAGAATCTTGTCTTTTTTAAGTGTCAACAAGACCCCCTTCAAAGTTTTCGAGAGTCTGCAATAGCTCAGACTCCGAAACACTTTGAACTGCTGTGATGGTGGTGTGGAGTATGAACATCGCCATGATGGTTGAGTTCAGCTTTGCTTTCAATCTTGCTTTGGGATGAATTCGCCGAGGAATTGCACTGGTTCGCGAGTAGCTTCGCGTCGGGGTAGCTCCGCATCTGGGCTTCCAAGAAATAAGTTCGCTTTGGAACTCCTGTTGTCTTTTCAAAGCCAACTGCCGTGGGGCGGTTACGAGGAGGATCATTCCTTCTTTCGCGCCAATCGAGAGAGATGTTCTCCGATTTGCACTTTTTCAAGGGAGGATATTCCCTTTATTCAAGGCGCCATAAGTGCCTTTCATGAGGGAGACGTTTTCTCCCTTTGCACGGTTCCAAGGGAAAACCGTCCCTTCCATCAAGGCGCAATAAATGCCTTGAATGCGCCCGTGCTTCCACGCTTGGGTGGTTGCGCTCAGGCCATGGGGCCTATAAATAGGACACTTGAGGTCCTCTGAAGAGAAATGTTTTGCCTTTCTTCTTTTCTCTTGGTTGTGAGAGATACTCAGATCTCTGATTTAGTGGGAAAACCCACTCTGGTTGTCTAACCGGCCAAGGACCAGTAAGTCTTGATCGTTCAACGACTTCACCAATTTTAGGGAATCCATCTCCCTTAGTTTAGCTTTGACGGCTGCTTTAGGAATTAACTTCCCTCGACCTTCATCTTGCACTTGGCTGATTTGTCAGAGAAGAATTTCAGCACAGCTTCCCTGTGAAGCTACCATCTTGACTTAATCAGAGAAAGATCACTGCATGTTAAGTCCGCTACACAGGCAGACCTTAGGACTTGGTCTCTTCAAAGGTTGAGCCAGTCTTGCCATATTGGTGAATGTTGAGACTGTGTCTGACTTTGCCATAGAGGTGAGGCTAGGACTTGGCGTTTGCTGAGCCAGCCCATGGTTGCTGCGCAGGCGGGGCTTATCCTCTGCTTTGACTGAAGTCTGATCACTTTGCCGCTGAAGAATCTGACTTAATGTTTTTGCAGCTCTTTCTGTGCTTGACTGCTAACTTGCTCCAATTTGCCTTGCAGTGAGCTATGCTTGCCAGTCTGGTAACTTGATGGAAGAAACCATGAAATTTCCTTATGCTTCCCGGTTAAAGCTTTACTTTTAAGCAGGAGGAACAATTCGGGGCAGCGAATGCGCGTCCCAGGGGCTGTTAGCAGCCTCTTATCCGAGATGATTCGTTCTGAGGTGAGGCTGGCCGCCGCCTTTATCGGAGAGGATCCGCTTCAAGATAATGGGCGTCGCCTGTGGGATCGCCGGCATCATTGCCAACTTTCAACTTTGGTGGCTTTTGGGGATGATCCACTTCAGGAAAGCGAATATCGCGCCTGTTAGATCACCGTACTACTGCCAATTCCCATTATACGTGATCTATCGTGTTGGCGGCGATAGGTTTTTATTGCCAGGCTTCAACAAAAATGGCCTGGCAAGATCTGCCAGTTTGTGGAGAAAAATGACCGTGTCCTTGTGGTACCACTGATTACAGCCTTATGCAGGAGGAGGGCCCTTCCTGTCCCGTTGGTCTGGCCTGGGAGCAGATAAAACCGCTTGTATGCCTTTTATGCAAATGACTTTGTTAGGCAACTTGGTGTGTTATATGAAACACAGCTTTGATGTAATATCAAATGTACCCTTACTTTTGAATCAATGAAAGTTCATCGTCTGATCATCTGATTTTTGCTTACTTTCATTGGGAGTTCGGCCATTGCTGGGCTGGACTGTGTGCGGAGCTAAGGACATAGCACCTTTTTAGAGGGCTAAGGTAAGCCTCTCGGCGAAGCCTTTAAAAGATTGTGCGAAGTCCGCACTTTTGCACCAGTAGAGTTAACTCTTAGTAGAGTTGAACCGGCGCTTCTCGGGAAGGCGTTTCGGGCGCTGTTTCGAATTAATTCAAAACGGAGGCATAGGCCTTTTTTCGAGGCCTCATTTCAGGCGCTGATTGGCCTATAAAAGCCTGATCGGGCTGAATATGGAAAGGTCTCTCTTTTTTCAGAGAACTTTTTATCTCTTCCTCTTCTTCTTCCCTTTCATTCAGAGATCCTTGAGGACTCTAGCAGCTCTTCAATGGCGCCCAAAAGACGAGCGGGAAAAGAAGTGGCGACTTCTGCGGCGGAGGGCCTTCCTCCTTCGGTCATCGAGCGACCAGTCACTGGTAAGGAATTTTTCTCCCAGATTAGAGATGGTGGTCTTCCTCTTTTGGAGTCGGTATCTGGCCATTAGGACGATCGAATATGATCTGTCCTCATCAGGGAACTCGTTTCCCTTAACTTCCCTACTTTCCTTGCACCAGGGAAGTAAGAACTGAACAGTTCTTCTTTTAGGCTTCCGTAGGAAGCCATTGATCGGGCAATCTCCATCCTGTTGAGGAACAGGATATGGGTCGTGTTCCTTCAGTCGTGGCCACGAAGGACGATCGTTGACCATGATGTCCTTTTGATGACGTCAGCCCTTAGGGTTATGCCACTTCCTGCTTTAAGCGAAGTCGGCGCTTTGGATATTTTCTGCAAAGATGCAGTCTTATCCATGAAGCGAAGCTTTTTCAAAGCTATCGCCTTGCAGGCCCTGCTTGCTGGGCGAGGCTATGCCTTAGTGAATTTTTATGCTTTTGCATCCACTTGATTGGTGAACTAATCATAGCTCATTTCTGTTTTTGCAGTACATTACGCCTCCGGCCTCCAAAACAGTCTGTTCGGTCTAGCCAGTCGAGCAGGCGGAAGCATCAGCTTGCAGTTCTATGGGCAGGCTTCATTGTTCAGCGAGCCGAGCTCCCTTGTACGGGATACGCTCATCCAGGACGGTCGTCCGCAGGCCATGCGGAGCATCTTGACTACGGCTCCGCTTGAAGATATCGACCGTCAGGCTTACAGAAAGCCTGACTTCATGTTCGGGGATGCTGCACCTGATCCCGATCGCCAGCTGCAGGCCGGTGAAGGCCAGTGGATCTTCCAGTTGGACGGCGAGAGATTCTATCTCCCGTCCACTAAGCGGCATTTTGCTTTATCTTCCTTCGCGAGCGCGACTCAGGCTCGGAAGATGGCGTGGGGCGTGAGCCTAAACGCTGAGTCTGTAAGTGTCGGGAGGTTGACATTTCAGTCCGGCTATTCGAGGGCGGGCCATCCTCGTAGCATAATGGGGCTATACCCTGGGAAGGTATCGCGGGACCTTCCAGTAGGAGAGAACCCAGCTGCGGCGCCGACCTTTGGCACTCAGTTCTGCGAAGTTGACGGGAACTATCCTGCCACCGATTTTAGGACTCCCGGTTGGGTCCACCCTCCTAGGTCGTGGTGGGCGGAGTTGACCAACTATATCCTCACTCATTTTGAGGGGGACTTAGAGAGGTTAAACCTCCATGAGGCCGTCAGGGCGACCTGCTACGGCATCGAGATGAAGGTGGCGTGCTTCTACGCCATCCTTGAGTTGTATTGCCCGGCCTTGGGGACTTTCTTCACCCCGGTTGGTGAGTTGGGCATGGCCCTGCACGAGATGCGGGAGATCTCTGCTTTGCCCTTCGGGTATCTTCCATACGAAGAGTATTTTCCCTGTGAGGCGGAGTTGGCTATTCTGGAGAAGCAGGAGCCTGCTCTGCTCGAGACATATCGGGAATTGATGTGCCATTTGCACATTTGTTCCAGCATCCACACTGGTGGCAAAGGTAGCTCGAAGAGCTTGAAGAGCTGGGGGAACTACTTGTTCCCGGATATGACTAGTGCGCCTGAGGCAGCTCATTGCGGAGTTGCTGAAGAAGACATCTTGGCACGGATGGAGGTGCATGCTGAAAAGGACATCGTCGTGGCAGAAGATGATGGTCCTTTCGAGAAGGGTGATGTTCTTCGGAGCTTTCACCATCAGGCCCGTCGGCCTATGTCTCGCAAGGCGTTGCTGGCCGGCTTCTTAACCATCTGGTTAAAGAAATGTGTCATGCCTTCTTCTTCGGGTGACATCGTCCACCCGACTGTGCTGCTGCCTGCCGTCCGCCTGGTTCATGGCCACCGTCTGGGTCTTCTCCCGGCCATGGTGTGTTGTATTCAGAGGGGCCTTCGTGCACTGACGGAGGCTTTCTGCAGGCCAATGGCGTCAAGGCGAGGGAAGGGTGCCGTCCTGCCTTGTGATGGACCCAATCCTAGGGTAGGTTTACCATACACCTACTTGATGGCGTGGTTCGCCTTGCACTGCCCCAGTTTGATTGGAGCTGGGGAAGACCCTCCGCAGGGTGTTCAAACGGCGCTTCTCCGTCGCTTTGAAGGCCGTTCGTGGCAGAAAACTTATGTGGCCGAGGCCCGTAAGTTAGTGCGTCGTTATGACGCTTATAGCCTGTTCCGTTGTTTTCCTCGCCTGCGAGGTGCAGGATACAACGAGGAATTCCATGATGTGGAGTCAGGTCGGTCTCCCATGAGTCGGGGTGTTTTCGAGTGGCTGGTCTGTATCCGGCCCTCGCATTTGCTGTACAGGAGTGGGGATACCTGCTATCTGGAGCCCTACGTCCCGAGCCGGTTTGCCCGCCAATTTGGGTATGACCAGTTGTATGTGGGCAACCCCAATCCCGACCTGGCTTTCATGGGGAGCCTCATTGATGGGGCTCGTAGTTGGCGGTTCTTTACCGCAGATGACACTGGAGCGTGGCTGCGCACGTCGCTGAGGGATCCCGGCCTTTGGACGACCCTGTGTTTCTGCCAATGGTATGCGGCTTCGAACTCCACACCTGCTGGGTTTAATGCCAACCGTTCGGGTGTGAAGTTAATTTCTCATCGGATGAGGCAGAAGGCTTCTGATAAGATGGAGGGCAAACGAGTCCGTGTTCCTGGCATAGAGGAGTTCATCGCTGTAGATGACAGCGGGGCTTCTGATGCGGGAAGCCCTTATTTCGAGGCAGAGACAAGGGCTGATGCCCACGAAGCTGATATTCGTGAAGCCGGGTCTGGTGTAGTGGGGACAGCTCCCTCACAACATGTGGAGGAAGTGGAAGAAGAGGACTCTGATGTCCACTTCAAAAGGAAGCGTGGGAGTGGATCCCGTAGGAAGTCGTCGGCGAAGAGGCCCCGTCGCCAGACTCCTACCATCGTGGTAGAGGGTGAGCCCTCTGCTGCGCCTCCTTCTGCTGCTCCATTAGTGGCTGAGCCGTCGGTTGCTGAACCGACTACTGGTAAGATTGGCCCCATCTAATATACCTTCAGCGCACTTTAAATAACTCATTATTTGCTTTTTGTTGCAGGAGCTGAGGAGTATGGGGAGCAAGGGGACCAGTATGATCCTCTATTCGCTTATGGAGCTGCTGCTGGTTCCTTTACTCGCTCGGAGGAATCTGGAGGTGATGTGGCCGACATTGGCCCGTCGGGCGCTGGGACTTCTAAAGGAAGTCCTGTGGCATCCAGCTCTACCGGGTGGTCTGCGGAGGAATCGTCGAGCAGGCCGGCTGTCCGCGTTGATTCTGGCAAGAACTTCGCGATGGAACCGCTAGAGACTGATGAGGCTGACGAAGTAACATCAGCCTTTGGTAAAATGACGACCTTTTGATCTCCTCTTGTTTACTGCATCTGCTTTTTGACCATGGCTTTGTTGCAGGTGTTTGGCCTCAAGATGCGTCGGCTTTGAAGGAGCCGGAGACTTCCCCTGGAAGGTCAGAGGGTGGGTTGAGTGCTTCGTCCGCGGCGGATGTTGCCATGTTGGACGTGTTGTATGGCGACTTGCCTTCTTATCAGCCCACGTCAGCTGAAAGGCGAGAGGCTGAAGGGGCGGCAGTCCCGGAGGTATCCTCACCCCCAATCACATCACCGAGTGGGTGGCGGCAATTTTGCCAAGAGCGGGGCTGAGGGTGATCGCGGACCCTAGTTCCCCTACTTTGATTGTCGAGCCTGCTGTTCAGGAGGTGGTTGCCAGTCCTTCCTCCACGGTGGCTGGCGTGCTGGTGTCGCTGAGGACTCCGTCGAGGTCACCTTTGGCTTGCCCTGCTGCTGTCAATGTTCCCGCTTCTTCTTCTGCGGCGGTGTCGACTAGGTTGGTAGATTGCTCCGAGGTTGTCTCAAGGGTTGATGAAGCTGAGAATGACTTCATCGGTAATCTGGTCGATAGCTTCTATAACAGTTTGGAGCAGACTATCGGTCTAGTCTTGAAGGGCTCGCCTGTGCCATTCTCGAAGCTGAAGATGGTCCTCTCCCGTGGCATTGAGTGTATCCGGGATTTTGAGGGGTACCATCAAGCTGCTGCTCTAGAGCTCCTGGTAGATGACCTTGAGAAGGCGTGGAGGAATGGCGCCATTTCCATCGTTCCGACGCAGCGTCTTTGGCTGATGAACGGCTCACACGTCTTGTTGCCCAAAGGCGCGAGGCTCAGCTCGCCGCTCAAGAGGTTGCTGAGGCTATCTCCTCTGACTTGAAGTCCTTGGAGACAGAGGAAGCAGAGGTTGGGAGTGCAATTGACGCTTCCAACAGTGCTCTTCTTGATGCCGAAGATAAGGTTAAGAGGGCTGAAGAGATGATCCGGAAGGCAAATCTCCTCTTATCCAAGGCTACACAGATGCGTCATGAAGAGTCTGCGCGGCTTGAGCAGCTCAGGGCTCGGAGTGAGGAACTGGCGCGGCAGAAGTCGTCACAGAGGGCGACTTTGGCGGAGGTCGAGGCTCGTCTGGCTCAGGCGGTGGACTTCGATGAGGCTGAGCTAAGATCACAGGCGCTGGCCCAGGCTGCTGATGACAGGAGGACGAGGCTAGTTTCGCTCGGAGATCGGATCCGATCTTATCATGTACGCCTATAGGCTCCTCCATGTATCCCATCCTTTTGGAATTTAATAAAAATTCTTTCTTTTGTCGTCTTTGTTTTATTTGGATAATGAGGCATGGCTGTCTGTTGGTTCAGAGGTCGCAATGACATAACCGAATGGGACGTCGCCAGTCTCGAGGTCAGCCCTTTGCGGGGCTAAAAGGGGAGATACTTGCCTTTTGTAAATGTCAGCAAGCATCAAGATTGAGACTTAGCTGTCTGCTGGTTCAGAGGTCGCAATGACGTAACCAATTGAGACGCCACTAAGCTCAATGGTAGATGAGACTTGGCTATCTGCCAGTTCAGAGGTCGCAATGACATAACTGGTTGAGAAGCCACCAAGCTTCAAAATAGGTGATACTCGTCTTTTGTAAATGTCAACGAGCATCGAGACCTGTCTTTTGTAAATGTCAACAGGACTCGGGGTTGAGACTTATCTTTTGTAAATGTCAACAAGCTCAAAATAGGTGATACTTATCTTTTGTAAATGTCAATAAGTATCGAGACCTGTCTTTTGTAAATGTCGACAGGGCTCAAGATTGAGACTTAGCTGTCTGCTGGTTCAGAGGTCGCAATGATGTAACCAATTGAGACGCCACTAAGCTCAATGGTAGATGAGACTTGGCTATCTGCCAGTTCAGAGGTCGCAATGACATAACTGGTTGAGAAGCCACCAAGCTCAAAATAGGTGATACTTGTCTTTTGTAAATGTCAACAAGTATCGAGACCTGTCTTTTGTAAATGTCAACAGGGCTCAAGATTGAGACTTAGCTGTCTGCTGGTTCAGGGGTCGCAATGACGTAACCAATTGAGACGCCACTAAGCTTCAAAATTGCAATGGAGTTGGGAAAAGTCTCGTTTTCACGGGGAGAAACGAGGGAATCACTGTCATAGGTTTAATGTTAACGTAACAGCGAGATATATATGTGGTCCTACCATTCTATGGATGAGAATTGGTAGGTGATTTTGGTGGTCTCATTCTCACGGGGAGAAGCGAGGGGATTGCTGTCATAGGTTTAATGTTAACATAACAGCGGGATATATGTGGTCCTACCATTCTATGGATGAGAATTGGTAGGTGATTCTGGAGAGGGAATCAAATGGGAGCAGGTCCCTTAGGATTTTTAGCAAACCCCCAGCTATCAACGGGTTTGATATGCCTTTACCAACTACCGTTTGAGTTGGGCTAGCCATGCTATTCCCCTCAGCATGATGAGTTGTCGAGGACTCATGTTGGGCTTAGAGGCCAACATTTTCCTCTATCCTTAATCGTCGAGGATGTCGGATTATCAGGTTGATGTCTGCACAACCTCGATTGTCTTTTAGGATAACTGGTGCACGGCCAGGTCCCAGTTGATTCATGGCCGTATGGTCTCGCTTGGAAGAAGAGAAAGGCTCTCTTTGTGCACATTTCGGACGCGCGGATCTCGATCAGAGGTGTAATATTAACTTGATCGAGAGCAGGATCCTTGATTAAGGATAGTATTTCTTTAAGAATTTGCCATTGATTGGCATCATGAGGAGGTCGCTATCTGCAGTTGTAAGGCGGTATGCTCCGTTTGAATAGACTGTCTCTATCACAAACGGTCCTTCCCATTTAGGCTGAAATTTGCCTTTGGTCTTGTGCGTCATAATCATCGGTCGTCTGACGGCTAAGACTAGGTCTCCTTTGTGGAAGACTCTCTGCTTGACCTTCTTATTGAAGGCTTTTGACATCCGAGCCTGATATAGCTCGATGTGTTGCTGAGCTTGCAGCCGCTTCTCGTCCAGGGCTTCGAGCTCTTGAAGACGCAAGCGATCATTGTCTTCTGATGTCATCTTAGTAGTCAAGGCTACCCGCAATGATGGCACCTGGATTTCCAATGGGATGACCGCTTCGCATCCATATACCAGGGAGAAAGGCGTATTGCCTGTCGGTGTCCGAACCGTAGTCCGGTAGGCCCAAAGGCATTCGCCGAGCTTTTCGTCCCAATCTCGCTTGTTCGAGGAGACAAACTTCTTGAGCAGCTTGATGATTGTCTTGTTGAATGCCTCTGCCAAGCCGTTGGCGGCAGGATTGTAGGCAGTTGAAGCCACATTCTGAATTCGGTATTTATCGCAGAACCGATAGAACCCTTGGCTTACGAATTGGGGACCATTGTCATGGATGATCCGTCTGGGTACACCAAATCGATGGATGACGTGGTGTTTGATGAAGCTAACCAGATTGGACGTTTTAACTTCGGCCAACGGTGTGGCCTCTGCCCATTTTGAGAAGTAATCGGTTATTGCCAGGATAAACCGGTGACCTCTTGCCGAATAGGGACTGATTGGCCCTACGACATCGATTCCCCATGCTTCAAATGGCCATGAAGCAACAGTAGGGTGGAGCAACTCTGAAGGTTGGTGTATGAAGTCTGCATGGACCTGGCACGCCTTACACCTTCGTGCATACTGGGTGGCATCGGCCATCATGGTCGGCCAGTAGTACCCAAGTCTGTGCAGCCTGTCTTTAAGCTTTGGACCCGGCTGGTGAGCTCCGCAGACGCCATCATGTGCTTCTTTAAGCACTTCCTGTGCCTCTGAATGAGAGAGACAACGGAGGAGGACACCGTCATATGAACGACGGTAAAGTGTCTTCAAGGTTGGATCATAGTGGAAACGGAGCGACCTTCGTCTGATGGACGCCGCTTCTTTGGGATCGTCTGGAAGCAGACCGTGCAGAGCGTAGTAAATGAGAGGGAAGCGCCAATCCCTCGGCTCAAGACCCACGGAGATATTATGGACCTCTTGGATCCTTAGCATATGCTTGGAGCATACGAGATGCCAGGTTGCGACTGTGAGGTGATACTCGGTGTCGGCCGGTAAGGCTAGCGTTGTTGCTAATGCAGCGAGGGCATCCGCCTTGGTATTTTGAGATCGGGACACGTGCCCGATGTAGAAGCCTTCAAATAGGCTAGCCAATTCGATGGCTGTATGATAATAAGGCACCAAGTCTTCATGGCGGACTTCATACTCGCCTTTGACTTGACTGATGACTAGCTTTGAATCGCCGTAAGCTTCGAGGTAGCGTACCCCCATTCCCTGGGCGAGCTGGAGGCCGATGAGCAGAGCATTATATTCCGCTACATTATTAGAGCATGATTCTGTCAAGGAGAATGCTCTGGGAAGGATATGATCCTGTGGGGAGATGAACACAACCCCCACTCCGGCAATAATCTTCCCTTTGGGGCCCATCTGCAATGCTCCGTCGAAGAACATCTGCCACACTTCCTCTGCTGAGGTTGCATTAGACTCGAAGACTTCATCAGGGATGTCTTCGTGAAGTTTTGAATGTTCTGGAACTGGATGAGCAGCTAAGAACTCTGCAAGAGCCTGGCCTTTAACTGCCTTCTGAGGAGTAAAGGTCATGTCGTATTGAGACAACAGAAGTGCCCATTTAGCCAACCTTGAATTCAGCGACCCTGGCTTCGTCATGAGAAGACGTAAAGGGTTCACCCTGGAGATGACATGTATGGTTTGGCCAACCAAATAATGTCGTGTCTTCTGGACAGCGAAGACGAGAGCTAAACACTCTTTCTCAATAGGATTGTAGCGAGATTCCGCTCCTATGAGAGTCCTGCTCAGATAATAAATGGCCTGCTCATGGCCATTGTCGTTCTTCTGAGCGAGGAGGGCACCGAGGGAATAGTCCAGAGCTTTTACATAAAGCAAGAATGGTTTCCCTGATGTAGGGGCCACTAAGACCGGAGGTTTTGTGAGATACCTCTTAATGTCTTCATAGGCTTCTTGACAAGCTTGGTCCCATATGAAGGCAGTACCCTTTTTCATGAGACGGGTAAAGGGCTGGCAACGGCCCGAAAGATTTGCTATGAATCTTCTGATGTAGGCTAATCTGCCTTGCAAGCCTCGGAGCTCTTTGAGATTCCTTGGTGGATGCATGTCCTGGATGGCTTTGACTTTGTCTGGGTCCAGATGGATCCCTTTTGATGTGACAATGAACCCAAGAAATTTGCCGCTGGATACTTTTAAGAAGGATTTTGTCGGGTTCATTTTTAGCTGATGAGCCCGCATTATGTCGAACATCGTTCTCAGATCGCGAAGATGTTCATTTTTTCTGCGGCTTTTGACGGCAATGTCGTCAACATAGAATTCCACCGTCTTTCGGAGATGGTCGCGGAAGATCATGCTCATCGCCCGCTGGTAGGTTGCTCCGGCGTTCTTCAGTCCGAAGAGCATTACAGTGTAGCAGTATACCCCCAATGGCGTTCAGAAAGAAGTATGCTTCTCGTCATCAGGATACATCTTGATCTGGTTGTACCCTGAGAAGCCATCCATGAAAGACATCCTCTCGAACCCGCATGTGTTGTCGATCATGACATCGGTGATCGGCAGTGGGAATTCATCATTGGGACAGGCCGTATTGAGATCACGGTAGTCGATGCAGATCCGTATTTTCCCGTTCTTTTTGAGGATGGGGACGATGTTAGCTACCCAGTCTGGATGTTGTTCCTCCTGGATGAAGCCACAAGCAATGAGCTTATGAACTTCGGCTTCAATAGCCTCCATGATGTTTGGGCGGAACCGACGTTGTTGCTGTTTGACCGGCTTAACGTCGTTCTTGATGTTTAGACGGTGCATGGCGACCTGTGGATCAAGTCCGGGCATGTCTTCATAGCTCCAGGCGAAGACATCTATATACTCTTTTACGAGCATTATCAATTCTTCCTTTTCGATGAGTGATAAGCTTTCACTTATGAAAATAGGCTTGGGGTGATCTTGACTACCCAAGTTGACCTGAATCACCTTGTCTTCGATAGGTGGCTCGCGCAGCTCGAACCGCTTTTTCCATCGGAGACTTAATTGCTGGGCCTAAGGTTCCTCATCAGTAGCTTCTGCAGGTTCCAATTGACTGGCTGAAGTCATATTCACAGTGAGGCCGTTGAACATTCCTCCTATGCTGATGTCAGAGTCCCACTCGGTAGATGAGCCCGACTGTAATGGAATTGGTTCGTCGTCTTTGACTTGAACCGTTACTGATGATGTGGGTGTGACATACCCTAACCCCCTGCGTGTACTATCATAGTAATTTGCAGGTTTCCCTCTTGGGACGGAGTTACGCATCAAGCTGCGTCTTCCTTTTCCGAAGTTCAGGCCGCCTGCCTGCTTCAAGTCATATCCCATCTTCTCCATAATATGGCGTGCCGGTTGCGCATAATGGAAGAACTGTGGGGTTTCTGAGTCCGAGCTTGACTCTGTAGCTGCAGGTCCCCGTGGCTGGGTTCTACCGAAGATTATCGGCAACTGACCTTGTTTGGATGGAGGGATTACCAGCGTGGCCCCTTCTATAACCTCCACAGATGTAGTAGCCGAACTTGGCTCATGTATGGGCATGTGCAGAGAGCCCTCTATGATGGATTTAATTGACCCAATACTCGCAGGATAACCAAAAGAGATACTCTCATTAATTACCCATTCACCCTCTTCATCATAAGGGATATTACATTGGGGGTCATTGAGGAAACATGCTGTAATTGGTTCGCCAATCAAAATGGCTGGCACGCCTGTTTCGGATTCTGAATCCGCCTCATTGTCACTTTCATCATCGTCTGGCAATGGCTCTGCAGGCGTTCCGCCGGCCTCTTGATACAGGATGGCGTCGGTGAAGTAGTTTTCCACCCCCTTGAAGGGTTGCTTTTCAGCGAAGACAGTTCGTACTGTCACATCATCTTCAACATATTTGAAGCATTGGTGGAGGGTGGAAGGAACGATCCAGTTGGCATGGATCCAGGGTCTTCCTAGCAGCAAGTTATATGATGTGTCAGCGTCAATGACATAGCACGTCACTTCTGACTTCAAGCTTCCGATTCTGCAGCGGAGCCGAATCTTTCCAAGCGGATGGCTGCTCCCGGCGTTGAAACCATATATTGTAGTGGTGGTTGCGGACAACCTGTACAATGGTATGCCGAGGAAATAGAGGAGCCTTTTGGGGATGATGCTGAGTGCAGACCCCGGATCGACTTGTACTCTTTCAATGCATGTTGAACCGATATATCCGGTATAGTACAGAGGTCGATCATGCTTGTTGTCTTTGAGAAGCATATCTTCCGCCGTAAAGGTAATAGCCGGCACCTTGGATTGTGTGTGATGGCACTCTGAGCAGGAAGGCCGCATCTCATCACCAGGAACCTCAGGCATGCATGTCAGAAAGGACTCCGAGTTGGCCAGCGCATCTCTGAGTGCCTCTCTTGTCTCTTTAGAGAGACGAAGGAGCTCGTGTATTGTGATACGAGCCGGGATATTGGCTAAGTGGGCCAATATATCAAAGCGAAAGGGCGTGGCTAACCCTTGGCCTGGCGGTTTCTTCAACGCATGGTCGAACCGCACTTCCTTAGGCTTCTCTCTCCCTTTGGTCAGGACTGGAGCGGATGTCGGCGTTGGTACTGACGTCGTTTGCTGTTGTATCTCGTCAGTCAACTTGTCATACTGCCTTAAGTATGATTTTCCAGACCGGGTGCCCGTCTGTTGAGGCGCATCTGCCTGCGCTGTGCAAGCACGCTTTTCTCCTTCTGAATCACTGAGGGAAGCCGAAGTAAGGTTGTCATCATCTGGCAGGACAGAGATGACATTGCAGGACTTGCCCTTTTTGCTGGAGTCCTTCGACGTCCGCTGTACGTCTTGGACGAGGTCAGGGTGTATCCACATAACTTCCCCCATCTCCAATGTCAAAGGGACGAGACCCTTGTTGTATTGAGTCATGGCTGGAGGATGCTTGACTTCCAACCGCGGCGCCGAGGCTGAATAGGTCCCATCGGGAATTGTGACCTTCTGGGCAGTGCCGAACTCAAGAGTCACCATATTGGCAGTGACTTTCTTCTGTTCCGTCTTCAATGTGAGGACTCTGGCGTCGACCAAGGCTTGAATTCTATCCTTGAGAACATAGCACTTGTCAGTAGGATGGTGGATCATCCTGTGGTAGAGGCAGTATTTAGGGTCGTTTGTACGCCCTATCTCATTGGGACGCCGAGCATCCGGTAGCTTCATTTTGTTCCCTTTGTGGAGCAGATGGAATATCGTGACCACCTGATCATCTCTGAAGGAGTACTGCTTTGGAGGAAACTTGGGCTCTTGGCTGTTGACGCCGCTCTTCTTGGCCTTTGACTGTATGTCTCCGGTCAGCTCGACGGACATAATCTCCTTCCCTTTAGCTTGAGAAGACTGCGGGAGATCGCTACGTCCTTTGTTGTTCGTGCCCCATTTGCTTCTAGGGGCGGATGGCTCAAACTTCTTAGCCGATTTCTCGGCTATCTCAGCTTGTTCGACCAATTCCTTCCAAGTATGGGCTTTGACAGCCCCCATGCGGACTTCTACTTGATCCAAGAAGTTGTGCCTGCATGTCTGTAAGAGCATGGGTAATGGCATCCCTGCTGGGCACATCAGAGATAGATTTCTGAACCGCTCAATGTATTCACGGACAGATTCGCCTTTCCTCTGCACAGTGGAGAGGAGTTTGTCCATGGTCACTTCGGTGTCATCCTCATAGAAGCGAGAGAGGAACCGAGTTTCTAGGTCAATCCAGGAATTGACAGAGCCCGGAGGGAGGCTTCGGAACCAGTCGAATGCCACTCCCTTTAAGGTGCCAATGAACAGCCTAGCCATGATGGCATCGTTGCTTATAACATTGCCGGTCTGGGACCGGAAATAGTAGATGTGCTGATTGGGCGAGCTCTTACCATCATACGTATGCAACGTTGGTGGTTTGAACTTTGGCGGATATGGCACCGAATCCCACTCCAGTGGGTAAGGACGAACTGCCCCTACTTTCTTTAATTCATCCCTCTGAGCCAGGGATGAAATTTGAGCTTGAAGGCCTTTAAGGACTTCGGCATCCAGGGAAGAGCCTCCCTTAGATCTCTCCGTCTTGGGCGGATCATTGCTGAGATGTCCCTCCTCGTCATGATTACTCCCGGTATCATCATTCCGTTGCTGAGGAGCTGAGCGAGCATCTGTTGAATATTGTCCAGGGCCTCTTGCTGAGTTCTAGAGGTCTGCTCCTGAGCTTCCAAACGCCGACGAAGATCGTCATTGGCGTTATCGGCCATATTAACCGATGCTTTGTCCGTTCGCACAGAACTGACTATTGCTGAAGAGGCATACCCGCTGTCTTCATCTTCTCCATCAGATGATTGGGGCGACCGCCTGAGTTGTGGCACGGTTGGGACCGTCGAGGAGGAAGGCTGCTCATAATTATAGGGTATCGCTACCCTGGATCTGGTGTTTCGGAAAACACCTTCTTCGCGCACCAAGACTTCACCTAAGCCCGGGCTATAATCTGGATCTGGGGAGCCGAAAGGGGTATCATCAGATGTATGACCCTCCCTGTGTCGCTCTCGTCCTCTTCCGGTCATGTTGACGGACGTGAAGGCTGGGCCTCGCGAAGCACTCCTTTCATGATGCTTCTTTGTGGCATGTGTGGACAACCGGTTAAACGCCGATTGACTGTGCGGAGATGCAGCCTTGATTGGATATTGCCGACAACGGGCTGAATGGATTGTCACAAGTCGGCATCCTCTTTGACAGCAAGGGGAGGTGGTTTGGAGAGACTCCAATTCCCGCTTGTTTGCCAAGAATTATCGCAGGTTAGGCTCAACAGAGCCTGAACAACCCCGTGGAGAGGCCTTTCTGGAGCGTACAAGGGATGATGCTCCGTTCCTCTTATCCCTGCAGAAGGGGTTAGTACTGAATAGTACTTTGGCGCTAGCTTCGCCGACGGGTGCGAGCTTAGTGCCTGATGAATTGGGGAGCGGAGCACGCTGTGGTGCTTTGCCCGCTATTCTGCTGCGAAGGGGATCAACCTCAGACAACACTGCGGTCTTAACCTTGCAGCCGCGAACCCAGTGAATTCGTTGTGGCACAATAGCTTCGCTTGTGGAAGTGAGGCTGACAAAAGGCTTTGCTGCCCTTGATTCAGGTGACGGTATGATTGCCGTCGTGACTTCATGGCTGGCAGCGTCGTCAGGGCAGGTGGGCATCTTACCCTTTTCTTCGCGGGAGAGGCGCAGTCTCGGCATGACTATACCTGGAGCTTTGGTTGAAGACTCCTGTTTAGGCTTCCATATCAGCCTTGACAGGGGACGCCTAGGTTCGCAAGGAACCTGAATAGCCACAAGCGGGGCTGTGGGGTGCTGGCAAGATCCTGCCTCTGGTTTCTGTTTGAAACCTTGGCCATGAAGACCTTCCTGTGCTTCCGTGCTCGAAGCGTCAGGCCACCCCAGAGAGGACTTCTTCAAATCTTCCTTGATCGATCTGGATAACCAGGTTCTCAAAAGTGCAGGATCTGGGCTGCGGGCATGTTTCCTTGTTGCGCCAGAGAACTGCGGCAGGTTTGCAGAGAACCTTTTCCGTCTCCGCAGAGACTTTGCTTGAAGATTTAGCCAGAGAAGATTTGGCTGCACCGGCTTTTCTGAATTCAGAGATAGACCCGAAGGTCTGTTCGTCGCATTGCGACACTTGATTCTCAGCAGAGGAGAATACAATCCCCAGCGGAGTCGCCATCTTGTTTTTCATTATGTTTGTAAAGGGGGAAAACTTACAAATAAAAGTTTGAGGAGCTAAATTACAAGTATTCTCAAAAGATTACAAGTAGATCTCCTCAGAGATTCTGGGAAAATGTGCCGATAGGAGTCTGGTCAGCGCGCGACCACTTTGTCTCTTTGACAATGCGAGCGATGAGATTCCCTTCTCGCCTGGTTCGGGGAATCAGAGAATAGAAGGTTGGTAGAACCCTCTTGCTACTTCTCAAAACCGCCTTCAATAAGGAATTCCTTCTCGCCTGGTTCCGGAGATTCCTTGAGGAAAAAGGGGTTATTAGGGTATCGCCACCCTGAAAAGAGAAGTATTTCTCTTGAAAGGTCTCTGAATTAGAGAGCGCACGGTGCGTCGTGAAGAAGCCTCTGCTTGTGGAGTCTTCTCTCTCTCTTTTTTTATCGATCGATCTCCTTCTCCTTGTACCCCTGGCGGGCTATTTATAGGGAAAGCAAGGGTATAATCGTCCCCTTGAAGATATGGAAACAGATTGAACCGAATCTGTTTGAATCTGGAAAGTAGCCTTACTGCGAGGCTAGGATAGCTTCTGCGGAGCTGGAATTGGCAGGTCGGTTGATCTGTTTTGATCCTTTCCATATTGCTGGGAGATTCTCCTTGATCCTCTTACTCGTTTCAAGAGAGTCAAGAGATAGCGGCAATCACTGCCATATTTGAATCCTGATTGGATTTGATTTGTTTGGATCCAATCTCATCAGGAGATTTGATTGGTCAAAGGTTGACCGTAGCAGGCTGATAGCGGAGCTGCCCGCTTTGAAGCTCATAGCGGAGCTAGAGGCGATCCTTAGCGAAATCCGAAAAGAGGCTTTTCGGCGAAGCTATTAATTAGCTTCTTGGCGAAGTTGGATGATGCTAGCCTCTCATTCGAGGCTATCTCCTTGGGCTAATGTAATGCTAAATGCTAGCATCTTAGACCTGCTGAGGTCTGTTTAGAAACAATCCGGGTTCACTGTTCTGCTTGCTGGATCAGTGGAGTCCAAGATGCTTCCTTGTCCCTTGGAGGTGGATGAAAACTGGTCTTCAGCTCGTCTGTCACTTGTCTTTTGTAAATGTCAACAAGTTTAGACATCGTTCGGACCAATGAGAATCTTGTCTTTTTTAAGTGTCAACATGTATGTATACTTTAGTTTGTATAGGACATACATATACCTTGAAGATTAAATAAGTTTTGATGATTTTCATGTTTTCATGTTTCAAGGAATATTGAGCTTATTGTCCATCTTTCATGATTATGATCTTCACATCTTACTTGTACACTCACATTTATTGTTTACTCATGTTTTGTTTTCATGAGTCATATTTATGCTTAATTGGCTTAGAGTGTTGATTATCATGTGGATTTCATGTTTCATGAAAAATAATTTTGTTTTATTCCTTACTTGAAAGATTTTGTACTAGTTTACAATTCATATAACTAGTTGCGATATTCTTCATTTGGTAGAGTATTTCAAACATACATTATTTCCAAATCTATTTTTTTTGAAAACCCCTACCTTCCATGGGCGGATGGATGGGAGATCATGCTCATGTATGCTTTATATTGGAAATCATTTTAAACTTGAACATGATTGGGAGGATGGTTATATGAGTTATACCTTGATCATTATTGTTGTTTCAATTGGTATCATTGGATTCTTTCAATTGGTGTCAATTTTGACCTTTCTTGTATACTCATATATGTTTGTATGTATGTATGTTTTTCAATTCCAAGAGTATCAATTTCGATTGGTATTAAACTTTTCATGCATATATATATTTTATTTGTGCTTATTATATCCCTATATCTTTAAGCACAAAATTTTGTTTATGCTAAAGCTTGAGTTTTAACTTTGTTTCAATTGATTCAATTTTCAATTGGTATCTTATTTCAAGCCTACGCATTGTTTTAGTTGGTATTTCATAAAGGGGGAGAAAATTTGATTTTGTATTTCAATTAGTATTTTGTTTCCACTCTCACACTTTATGATTGAAAATTTGATGTTTATTTTAAGCATATGATATTACAATCAAAATTGTTTATATGGCTTAAAAAGAAAAATACTCTCTTTTGATATCAAGATGTTTATTTGAATGTTTTATTTTGGTATCTCAAAATTTTGTTTAAAGATAAATACAAAAGTTTTGATTTGTATTGCCTATATGCAAGGAGAGTTTAACATCTCTTCTACATATAGATTCATGTTGAGTGTATATTGTATTGAGGAGCTTGACATCTCTTCTTTATATGGTACACGTGTGTAGGGGGAGCTTCACATCTCCTCTTATGCATTGCATAGTGTACGTTATGTGAATTAGGGCTTGTCATCCCTCCTTCGTGTAATGTATCTTTGTAGGGAAGCTTCACATCTTCCTCTTCATGAATGTATATAGCATATACCATTTATTTATTGATCTATGTTTACTTTCAATTGGTATCAAGATGCTACTTTGACATATTTTCATTTGATATCTTAATTGATTGTCACCCCTATATTGATATTTTTTATTTTAGACAAAAAGGGGAAGAAAAATTTATTGACTTGATTTTGTTTTTTACCCCTTTATTGATGATTGACAAAAACGGGGAGAAAGATTTTGAGTTTGAGTTTTATATGCATAGTTATGTTTTTGCATATATTAAGTTTAATTGGTATCTAGATGTTTTTATTGGTATCTAGAGCATCTAGAACATGTTTTGGTTTTGTTTTGAAAATTTCAATTGGTATAAAAACATGTTTTATTGTTTTATGCATGATTTATGCATTATCATGTTTAATATTCATTGCACATATTTATGTTTATTAGTTTATTTGTTTATGCATGAGTTAAGGGAAAGCTTCTTTGAAGCTTAACTTTAATCCATGCATATATAACTTCATGAGTTTTGTCATCATCAAAAAGGGAGAGATTGTTGGCCCGGAGGCCTTCCTCTCTAGTTTTGATGATGATTAACTCATGTAGTTATGTTTACTAATAATCTTGTGATTTTAAGTTTCAGATCATTTAGCAAGATATTAGTTGGTGATTAGCTTCAACAAGGAGTTTGGAAGCTTTCACATGGTGATTTCAGTGCCCGAACATCAAGATCATACCTTTGCACTCGGTGGATCACGTTTGGGATCGAGTCGGTTTGAAGATGAAGATCATCAAGAAGACTTAGGTATCCTAGTTTAGTTTAGTGTGTTTAGATCCATTTGTAAAGCTTAGTATAGTTGATATGCTCAAGTGCACAACACACACGTTTTATGGTTTTTTGGTTTTAATTTAACCGATATTTGTTTTCATGAATAGATTGATCAAAATAAGTTTAATTGGTTTATGTATAGTAGTTTCATTCTATACATGCATGCTTAACTTTTAAACAAACTTATTTTGACTTTCCTATTCATGTATTGAAAAATCCAAGTTTGATAAAATACATGTTTTGGTTTTTGATAAAAATGTTAAAACACAAAAATGGTTTCATATGCTTGATATTTGAGTTGAAATGTTTATCACAAGTTTATATATCAATGCAAAATGATAAAACTATTTTTGGAGATTTTTACAAGTTTTTACAAAATTTATTAAAATATTTTTAACCCCAGTTTCTGACCCAGGACAGTGGCTGACAGGCCAGGTCGGCCGACCGCACGGTTGACCGAACCAAGGGCCGGTCGACTCAGCGGTCGACCGACGTGCACAGCCTTGTGCACGTCTGGCAGACACTTGGGCCGGTCGACCGGACCAGAGAGCTTTGCTCCTGTATCTGGACGGTCGACCGGGCTGTCGACCGGTTTGCCCAACGGTCATATTTATGACCGTTGGCGGTCGACCGACTGGTCGACCGCAGGCCTGTCAGGCTGCCAGATCAGCCTAACGGCTAGTTTTCTGTTTAGCCTATATAAACCCCATTTCTTTGGGATTTTGGCTAAGTTTTTAGAGACAAAATTTCCAGACTTTCTCTATTGTTTTAAATAAGTTTTCAAAAGAGTTTAAAGAGCAAAAAGATTCATCTTATTTGTTTTAAAGTGTTTTGTCATTTTCAAAGAAAATAGGTTTTTGGAATTAGTTTCTTGTTCTTAATTTCTATATCAATTTGGTATTTTCCCAAGAGATTTTCTTTGATCAAAACACTTTATTTTTCCACATTTGAGCTATATCTTCTATCCTATTCTATTAGGATCTTGTTTTGTAGAAAAGAGAGATTGTTTGTGGTTGTGATACACCACTAGTTGTAAACCCTCCTTGTATTTGTGTATCCCTCTTTGGTAGAGGTTGATTGGAGAGGTGTTTGCTCCCTCTTTGGTAGAGGTTGAGTTGGTTGGTTTGCTCCCTCTAGTGAGAGGTGGAGTTTGGTTTGTAACCCTCTTCGGTAGAGGTGTTTGTGGTTATATTGGCTACGGGCCTACCCCTCGGTTGCGAGGCGGTGTTTGAGAGAGGAGTTCGGTACTCCCGGTTGTACAAATCCTCCTCGGTGGAGGTTCCCTCGGTGGGAGTCCTCGGTGGACAAGATAGTAGATTAGAAATCCTTCTCGGTGAAGGCGGGGACGTAGAGCTAGGGGCTCGAACCTTGAAACATATCTTTGTGTTTGCGTTTGATCCATTGTCTCTCTAACTCTCTCTTTATTTGTGCAAAGCATCATTCATTCATTCATATCATATATTGCTTGTGTTTTGCCTTGTATTATTTCATATTGCCTATCTCTTGTATGCTTGGTTTGTTGTGTGTGCCTCACTTATACTTAACCACAAGAGCTTCATATAGCACCTCAACCCTTATCTAGGGGAATCAAGAGGAGTTAGTCCAGAGCCCTTCACGGGGAATTCGGCTACACTTGTTGGTTGTATTAAGTGTGATTGCAAAATTATTTTAGCTTCCGCATTTAGTTTCTAGATTAGCATTTACACCTATTCACCCCCCCTTTAGGTGTTTTTCAAGATCCACATATGCATTAAGATTTAAAAATATGAAAAGACTCCTCAACTGCTCTTTCATGAAGTATAAATAATACCATGACTTCTTAAAGAAAGATCATTAGTCCGCTCCCCTTTTCTCTGTCTAAGACTTAGAAAAGGAGGCGGCGGTAGGGCATCTGTAATGGTCATATTCTGATCTTCTTCAGGACTCATCTTATTAGGATCGTCCCGAACAAAACAACAAGCCTGAGCACCTTCTTAAAATCACTTCAGCCAGGCTCGAGGAGAAAGATTGAGCATTTTCCTAAGATCACTTCAACCCAAGGAATACTAATCCAAACATAAAACTTTGGCGAAATCATTTGGCGGGTCAGAAGCCCCGATCCCTACAGCGCGGCCACTACGAAGTCCTCCACTTTTACTATTGGATACAACTCAACAGCAGGATTTCTCGATCTGCAGAGTCAACCACACTGCCAGGCCACTCCCACGATTTAAATGTTGTGATGCCCCCCAATCCAACACATGCCGTTATAGATGAAGGCAGATATTTCTGCATGTTAATTGCAACAACCAAACACAGCGATCTGGGCAGTTACAAGAATATCACAACATATAAATCATACAGTTATAGAGATTTGCATGACCCGCACTACCAATTATGATTCTCAAGATATTTATACACTGAGATCTGAACCAACAGAGGAGGTCCTAGTCAATTCAGTACATACCAATTCAATCCAGAAAGATTGTAAACCCAAGATAGCTTTATAAATTCACTGTAACCTCTGAAAATTAGTGGCTTTTCTCTCTTTGCCCTGTGATTTTTTCTTAATTGAGAAATATTGTAAACCCAATATAGCTCTACAAATTCACGCGCAGCGAGAAGGCATTGACTACAATAAGGTATTCTCACCTGCCATAAAACACTCCTCGATTTGAATTTTTTGGCACTAATGGAACAATCGAGTTGAAGCTTGATCAGCTCAATGTAAAGCTCGCTTTTTTCCATGGCAATCTCAATGAAGAGATCTTTATGTCTCAACTTACGGGTTCAAGACCGGAAGAAAAGAGAATATAGTGTGTAAGTTGAAGAAATAGTTTTTTGCGCTAAAACAATCGCCAAGATAGTGGTACAAGCATTTTGATAGCTTTATAAGAGGCACGAGGTACCCTCGAAGCCTCTACAATCATTGTGTTTATTATAACAAGCTATCGGATGGAGAATATTTTTATCTACTATTATATATAGATGATATGCTTTTGCTTTTAGAAGTAGATCCACGATTGGTAAACTAAAGAATGACTTGCCTTCCGAATTTGAGATGAAGGACCTTAGTGGTGCTAGGCATAGAGATTGAGAGAGATTGAAAAAGTGATAAGGTTTTCTTGACACAAAAGGGGTATTTGAAGAAGGTGCTGTAGAAGTTCAACATCAATGGTGACACAAAGTCTGTAACATTGTTGGCCCCTCATTTTGAATTAAAAGCTATTATTTCTCCTACTACTGTTGAAGAGCGTGAGTATATGTCTCACATACCCTAAGCTAGTGCAATTGGTAGTTTAATGTATGCAATGGTGTGTACGAGGCCTGATTTGTCACAAGCTGTCTCGATAGTTAGCAAATGCATATACAATCCTGGTAGAGGTCATTGAGGGTAGTGAAATGGATTCTACGGTATATCAAAGGTACCATAAATGTTGATTTGGTGTTTGAGAAGAATACTATAGATAAGCAAGAGTGTATCGGATTTGTCGATTCCGAATATGCTGGAGATCTCGACGAGCGTCAGTCTAAACGAGATATGTGTTTACATCATTCCAAGCACCGGTAAGTTGGCGCTCTGTTCTACAGTCTACTGTCGCTTTGTCTATTATGGAAGTCGAGTATATGGTCATGACGGAGGCTATAAAGGAGGCAATTTAGCTTCAAGGATCGCCCAATGAATTGGAGATTGATCGTAATCTATTAAAGATCAATTGTGATAGCATGAATGCTATCTTTTTAGCAAAGAATCATGTTTATCATGCAAGGACGAAGCTCATTGACGTCGGATTTCACTTTGTTCAGGAGATTCTTGATGAGGGTGACATCGAGGTAAATAATTTTCACAAGAAGAAGAATCCTACAGATATGCTTACAAAGGCTATTCTGGAGTAAAGTTCGCGCATTGCAAGAAGTTATTCTGTATCTTTTCGGTCGCTTGAGTTTGGTGGAGCTCGTTTAGATGAACTACGAATGACTTGATCCCTCGGGCATGAGGTACATAAGCAACCACATTAGTGCAGGCCCCTTGAATTGATTTGATGCTTTATTGTGTTAGACTCAGATTTGAAAAATCTTCACTGAGGTGAAGAATTGTGGGAGAGAAAGTCTAAAATCTATTGGGTAGAGGTTTTTTTTTAACTCGTTGGATATATCCAAGAGAGGAAAATGAGTACAAGCGAGTATGTGCGAGAAAATTGAAAAATCTGTACAGTTGTACACAGATCAGGCGACTAGAAAAAGTGCTAGTCGACTGGCTAATCGACTAGCAGTTTGGATCAATCGACTACTGAGATCACCCTAATTCTCTGTTAGGGTGAATTAGTCGACTAATAAATTGGACTAGTCGACTAATGAGGCCAGCCTGACACTTTCAAGTTTGATTCTAGATTCGTTTCTGATCTGAATCAGATCAATTGATTTTCTTTTCATCGTGGACTCTTTGGCTATATATTGAGGGGTACAATTCCTATACTTTGTGACCTTGAATTGATTGATTTGAATAAGATCACTCTCCTTTTCTGCCACAAGAACGTAGGTAATTGCCGGACCTCATTAAATTTGTGTTTTCTCGCTTTCTTTCTATCTGTTTTGTTCTTGCCAATTTGTGAATGTTTTGTGACATACTCTGATGTTTGTATTGGACCTAAGGCAGGGTTCTCAATAGAATATACTTCTAGATTGTCTTTAGGTTTTTTCTTCTAAACAAGCCCTTTCATAAAATTTGCCTAAATATACCATCTTCAATATAGACATTGCACTTCGTTAATTTATATCTACTTTTTGTTTTCACTTTTGGTTTTTTCACAATTTCCTTCCTTTATGAACCAAGCAATCATAAAGAAAAATTCTCTTTCGAATATGAGCGAATTGAACCAACTACTTGAGTAATGTTTTGACGTATGTTCTCTCCAATTTGAAACTTGGTTATAATAAAAAGATGGTACTATGTTTTTCATATAAATTGTTTCCTTTATTCATTAGGCTGACCCTCAGATAAGGAAGCATGAATGACATATTGTTGTAACTATTCCTTTGACTCCAAGGAAATGAACCAAACTTGTAGTTTTCCTTGACTGATTTTATATTGACTGCTCTGAAAGTGCTGCTACTACTTATACCAGTAGAGCAGAGGAGTGATTTTATTTCATAACCTTTTTTTCTTTCCGAAGAAAGACAGTCTTTCTCCCACTTGTTCGAGTCAGTAGCTAAAGGTCAGTCATCTCTCGATATCCGAGTTCAGGTAGTAGTTCCATCTCTTTTCGTAACGTACCATACCGAGTCGACGGGAGTTCCCGGAAGGAGGTCCCACCATTTACTTGACTCTTAGAACCTTTGTTGGTTCTGGGCAACGGGGATCAACTTCCAGGACAGGAAAGGGCAATCCATCTATTTATTTGACTGACCCTAGTTCACGAGAAAGAGTCCTAGGGATAGACCCCTTTGTTTTGCACCGAGAAGAAATCAATAGAATCGTCTAACGAATCGTCTGATACTAGATGAAGAGGTACCCGGAAAGCAGGAATAGAGGAGGCATAGGCCTGCCATTAGAAGAAACCAAAGGCAATTAGTTCATCTTTGAATAGGTAGCCCAATTAACCAGACAACCTGGAGGGACTTCCTGACAAAATTTCGGAGATCAAAGAACGGACGTGCACAAGGAGCTGTGTACAATATAAGTCGACTTATACTTAGTATAGTCAACTTATGATAAGAATTATTCGACTTATACTTTGTATTGTCGACTGGTTTTGCAAACAGAAAGTAAGGATCTCAGATTTTTGTCAGATTAGTCAACTTATACTTATGTATAGTCGACTAATAGACATGATTAGTCGACTTATACATTGGCATAGTCGACTAATATCGGGTTTGGCTGTTTTCTTTTCTGAATTTGTTTTCAATTTTGAGTTGGATTTGAGTTTTTTTTTCCTTCTGAGACAGTGATTATTCGTATTGATAGAGTTTGTAAAGGACTAAGAGAGTTCTATGGTGTATAAATATACCCTTGGGGTTGACCTTCAATGTATTCAATTATATTCAAGATTCAACTTAAGGAATTTAAGAGATTCAATAATGAATCAAGAAAAGTGAGAGATTCGTGTGAGAAGTTTTAGCCATAAGGGTTCGCCGCTCTTGGCAGCCATCAAAGGGCTTGTAATCTTTTTAGCGAGAGATGTAAGTATTTTTTATTATACTCTCCCAAAATTTAATAAAGTTTCTCCCCTTCTCCCGTGGACGTACGCACGATCTGTTTGATCAGTGGAACCACGTTAAATTGTATATTGGCTTTCTATACTTTGAAATATCTCTACTTTTCTTCACGTTGCTCTTTGATCTTGTTTTACTTCCGCCGCGTTGTCACAACAATTGGTATCTGAGCATACAAATTATTATCAATTGGTATCAGAGCAAGGTCAACATAAAGATGTCTACGATCAAGTTTGATATTCAGAAGTTCGATGGTGTCATCAATTTCAGTAGGTGACAGATTAGAGTAAATGCCATCCTAACCCAGAGTGGGTTGAAGAAAGTACTACTGGAGAGGGAGAAAAAGCCTCAAGACATGAAGGAAGAAACTTGACAGGAGTTGAATTAGAAAGCTTTGACGGCTATTCAGCTTTTCTTGGTGGAGGAAGTGCTGGATGAGTTTTCTACAGAGAAAATAATATCCTCATTATGGGAGCGATTTCAAGACCACTATCTAAGAAGTCGTTGGCGAATAGGTTGATTCTGAAGGATCGTCTTTCTTCTCCGCGTGATGAAGGTACACCTATCAAGTCTCACATTGCAAAATATTTCTCTATTATCAAAGATTTAGATAGGATAGTGGTTAAGATAGAAGCTGAGGATCAAGCACTTTTATTACTGTGTACTTTTCTTTCTTCATACAAGAGTTTTAGGAAAGCTATCATCTATGGAGGCAAATCGACTATCAAGGTCAATGAGGTCAAAGAGTATCTCCTCAATAAGGATAAAATTGACAACCAGTTAATGAATAAGCCTCATCACAATGATTCCAGGCAAGCTCACTTTACAAATGAAGAGTAATATTGAAAGTTTCACGGACAATCCAAAACACAAGAATTTGATGTGCAACTGGTGTCACAAGAAGGGGCACATTAGAGCTGATTGTTGGACTTGTAAGAAGAAACTATAAGATGTTAATGTCGCTGAATTGACTGAAGGGGATGAAGATAAGTGTGACGTTTTATCTGTTACAAACAGATTGGTCGGTAACAAAGATGAATTATTGATTCTGAATGTTCACAACATATCAGTTCCAATAGAAAGATGATCTTCTCATACACTTCAGTTCAAGGGGAGAGGTCTTCAGGGAGAATTCTGCTACAAGCAAGGTAATTGATGAAAAAACAATTCAGTTTTGTTATCATGATGGGTTCATCACTACTCTTCAAGGCGTTAGTCATGTTCCCGAATCAAGGTACAATCTCATCTCTCTTAGAACACTACATGGAGAAGGGTTTGATTTCAGTTGTGAAGATGATATTATGAAAGTTTTCAAAGAAACCCATGTGAAGTTTCAGGCCAAGAGTCTCGATAATGTTTTCATGTTGCGAAATTCAGAGGCTACAATTGGTGGATTTCAGTTATCCTTGGCTTCATGATCGGAGGTTATGAAACAATTAGAGACTACAATAGTTTCGAGCTCCAATGATCAGTTTTACCCCGAAAGTAAATTGGGACTAGACGGCGCCGGTGCACAACAAGCAAGTCCAGATCGTTACTTTTATGGTGGAGCAAATTCTCATAAATCTTATGTAGATCAAGGAGATCGTTGGGTGATCAAGTTCAGGTCGGCCCTGCACTTGTTTGATCTAATTAAATTGTGAACCCCATGAGGGGTTATGGAGAAGAGGATGAGATGAAGAATGAAGTCAAGAGTTATTCAATTGTGCATTGATGTGAGCACATGGAGCATCGTGGCTATTCTCGAGCTTGGATGAATTCAAGTCAAGGGGAGGTTGTAAGATTATGATTGGAATACACCGTGAAGGTAGATGAAACTTCAGAGATCAAAGAACAGACGTGCACAAAGAGCTGTGTACAGTATAAATCGAATTATACTTGATAATAGTCGACTTATGATAAGAATTAGTCGACTTATATTTTATATAGTCGACTAGTCTTGCAAACAGAAAGTAAGGGTCTCGAATTTTTATCAGATTAGTCGATTTATTAACTAATAGATATGATTAGTCGACTTATACATTAGTATATCCCACTAATATTGGGTCTGACCGTTTTCTTTTTAGATTTGTTTACAGTTTTAAGTTGGATTTGAGTTTTCTTTCTTCTAAGATGGTGATTGTTTGCATTGATGGAGTTTGTATAGGACTAGGAGAGTCCTATGATCTATAAATTAACTCTTTGAGTTGACCTTCAATGTATTTAGTTGTATTCAAGACTCAACTCAAGGAATTCAAGAGATTTCAAGAGTAAATTAAGAAAAAGTGAGAGATTTGTATGAGAAGTTTTAGTTATAAAGGTTCGCTATTCTTGACGATCATCAAAGGGTTTGTAATCTTCTTAGCGAGAGGTGTAAGTATTTCTTATTGTACTCTCTCAAAGTTTAATAAAATTTCTCCTCCTTCACTCGTTGACATACACATGATCTGTTTGATCAGTGAAACGACGTTAAATTGTTTGTTAGCTTTCTATACTTCAGAATATCTATTCTCTTCTTCTCGTTACTCTTCGATCCTTTTTTACTTCTGCTACACCGTCACAAAAATTTGTATCTAAGCATACAAATTGTTATCACTACATACAAGCACAATTTGCCTTTTGATTTAAAATATGTGCATGCTTTTCAATAAGAATTTCTTCTGTAAAACGCGCGAGAGGCTGAATTCATAAATGTCAAATAGAGAAAGAAGTAACACTCATGAAAGCTCGTGAGTAGCGATAAGCAGATTCTTAGCCTGTGAATCAATTGCTAGTAGGGGCGGAATTACATGTTGGCTGGGCCGGGCTATAGCCCGTCCCACTTTTTCAATATTGCCTTAGACATCCTTCTATTTTGATTTTCTTTTGGTAAATTTATTCTTGGTTTTACTCTGATTTAGTAGAGTATATTATTTTATTTTTTTGGTAATTAATATATTGTACAAGCATATGTTATAAAAGATTACAGCCCACCTTAAAATTTACTTCTGGTTCCGCTCCTGATGGCTAGTGTCTGATTTGATCCGTGTAGCCAGCGGAATTATGAATGGGTCACTTTGTTGCAATGGTTCTAAACATCAGTCAATTTTGATATAGTATGAAATTTTGCAGTATTCAATACAATATTAAGTTTTACGGCGACATCAGCTCACTGCTAATTTGACCGATACGTAAACTTTAATTCATAGTTTGTTACATGGTTTGAAATATGGGTATCAGCCGTAAAATTTCGGTATCAGAATCGATTATATTTTTTTTGTTGGTTGTTTTGCCTCATCATACCGGCATATGTATCGTTTCAATCATATCGGGTCACATCAGCAGCGGTAAAAAATATCGATACCGGGTGATATTTTAAACTTTGATATGTTAGTCTCCTTACTGGAGGTTTATAAATCAATTTAACCAGTGGTCTTGCAACATTCTCCCATATAGAATAAGCCAAAAAAAAGGGAGCACATGGATCAAGAGGGGACAAAGTGGCTGGTTCCTCATTCAAGGAGTTGGAGAGAGAATAGAAAGCAATACATTACAGTTACTCCCAACAGTTGAACTGCTTTTCTGAAACTTTTCATTTCAGAATAGGTTATCCCCATGAAGGCTTATAGGAGAGATTACATAGGACTCGTAGAATTGACTGCTAGGGTATTTTCCTACACTCTATCTTTCAACAAACAAGTTAGACGTTTGGTTGCCAATTTAGACCAATGTAAAAGAGTAGAAGATGAAAGCAGTCACTGGTCAGATGTATCAAATTTGTCTCTAACCTCTTGACATATAGTGTGAGGGGCTAGGCTAGGCAAGGCTCATATGGCCAGGCTTATATCACAGCACATTGGCTTCATCAATCAATATCAATTTCAAAAAATAAAACAAATAAAAAATCAATGTTAAATGAAAGGGGCTAAGTAAAGAATATTTAACATTGTCTTTTATCCTTTTCCTTTTGGAGAACTTTCTCCATTTTTCTCCCTATGCTTCTGAAAAAAAGATCAAAATGATAATCTCTTTTAATTAAAGATATTTCATTTTTAATGTTTCCTATAAAAAAGAAATTTTATTTTATCCCATTAGCAACATTTTGATCTCCTTCTGTAGATTGTGTTTGACAGTGAGTTCACATTTTTCGCATTAATGTTTATACGAATATGATTTATCTCAGATATACCACTCCAAACACTCTTGTTGTCCATGTGTTGTAGGACTGATTCTCACTTGTCACAGACTGAATCCATGACTAGTTCTCATTATACTTATTAATGGAACAATTCTCCTTTTCCACTTGTAATTGTTTATAAAATGAAGGACATTGCTGATTCAAAAGTGACTCTGCCAACTGTTTAAGCTCTATAAAGAATATTTTAGACCTTAGGGGTCTTTTCTTTTATCTATTACTATCAAAAAGATTATCTTTCTCAAGGCTAGGGTCTAACCCAAATCCAAATTGCTAAGCTGGTAGTGGTAGGGTTTGGATCATGTCAATTCTACAAGCTTTTGTAAGCATGATCATAGCCTGTAGGATAGGGAATGGGACTGTGTCTTCACATGATCCTTGTCTAGTTAAGGAAGCTCAGATCCTAATCTTCATTAAACTAGTAGCATCATGTCAGGACACCAAATTCTCTAAAAGTTCAACACAGATTGCATTGCTTCACACTCCTCTACTGGTCAGAATCTACACATGGGGTCACATTTTGGTAGGTTTCATTTCATTTACAAAATGTTCAGCCCTTCACCAACACCAAGAGTCAGTTGTGTTGACAGTCTTATAGATGAATAAATCTACTACCAATTGATTTCAGCATCACCCTCATAACTCTGCAATCCTAGGCTGGGAATGGCCACCAGCATCATCTTCAGATTTTTGGCGCGTAAAGAAATTGCTGACCGGCACGCATCCAACCACCATCCACATCATCTTCTTCGCCTTTTTGGACCACATTTTCGCATATTATCGAGTTGGAATCTTATAGTCTTATCGCTTTCCCTTCGAACAAAACGTGTTTGATGCTTCCCCAGAGAGATTCAGATCAACTTGGTGAGCCTCTGCAGTTGATCTTTGAGCCTGTTAATGGAAAAAAAGAATCTGATGAGGATAAGCACCAGCTCCACATTTCTCCCTTTAGAGAGAGGCTTGTGAGCTCTCAACAGCAATGTGAGCCCCCTTCACATGAAAAAGGAAAGGGGAGATGGGACTTAATTTGACGCGGTGTGCTTGTTAACCTTTCATGTGAGCCTCTTGTGCTTTAGAGAAACAAGGTTCAGGTCCACTGAACGATAGTTAGACAAAGATATGCAGTCCTTCTCATTGTCGTAGCTACCTTCCACCGTGTCCATGTCATCAGCCTCATCATCCAAGTCATTTCCTTGTCAAAGCAATGTGGAGATACAAATGAGAGGAATGAGTTGTTACAATCTATATTACAGGTAAGATGCCCAACATAGTAAGGCATGATATAAACCGAAAGAGCGAAGAAAGAACAGTTTTAAAGTCTCCAATATCCCTGTCAGCATATAGTTATTTTCTGAAACATGGAAAGTGTGTTCATGCTTTCGGCACACAGCATTGTCAGGAAAAACCAAGATGTTAAAGATGAAAGACTTGATGCCCAGGCTGACAGCAATGTTAATGAGTTATGGGGGACACAATCATAAGGGATGATATATCCTGTATCACATTTGCAGAATGGATGTGATAGAAAAAAAAAAGAATACAGGAATAGTTATTATAGGTGCAGCAGACACAATAATGGAGCCAACAATATCCACAATCAAAACAGAACTATAGGGAAATTCTATGTATGAGAAAGTTGCACACACATACGGTAGTAATTGTAAGAAGAGAGGAGATAAAAAAACGTCGGAAGAGTTTTTAACTCATCGGAAAGATAGCGCAGAGATCGGAAGCTAAAAGGAGCGAGAACGCACTTATGTAGCAGGTCAGGACAGAGCCCGGTCGACCGCTCAGTCGACCGGAGTGCACAACGTGCACAGACACAGCCCGGTCGACCGCTTGGTTGACTGTGGCAAAGGAATGGTCGACCGACACGGTCGACTAACTGGCACAGGCTGCTCTCGGTTGGTCCTGGCCGACCGACCAGTCGACCGTGATAGGGAAAAGTCGGCCGGCCGGCCGGTCGACCGACAGACGCGTTCCGCCTCTCCTGAACGGATTTGGATTCCTTTTCTGATTTGGGGTCGAATTCAATTGAGGTTTTCTAAATCTCAGGGACTCTCTGGTTATAAATAAGGGTTAGAGCCCTCATGAATTGTATTCCTCTTGTACTTCTCTAAAAATCCTCTATGAAATTCCTTGAAAGCAAGTAACAAGTTGTAATTGAATGTTGAATGAATAAAATATCTCTCGAAGTAGGTAAATTGCCGAACCTCGTTAAATATTGTGTTGGCTTGTTTTCTCTCTTGTTTCTCAATTATTGATCGTGTGGGTGCTTCTCTGGCCCGTTCATCTCCGTTACTTGAGTTCCTCAAGTTGGTTGTTACCCAGATAGAAGGTGTTAGGCGCAAGTAGTTCTATCACCAGACGCAACAAGTGTTATCAGAGCATCCCATGTTCGTGTCAGCATGTAGTTATTTTCCGGAACATGAAAAGTGTGTCATGCTTTCGGCACACATCGTTATTAGGAAAAAACCAAGATGTAAAAAGATCAAAGACTTGATGCCTAGGCTGACAGCAATTTTAATGAGTTATGGGGGACACAATCATACGGGATGATATATCCTGTATAACATTTGCAGAATGAAAGTGAGGGGGGGGGGGGGGGGGGGGGGGGGGGGGAAGGGGTGTTGGGAAGAAATACAGGAATAGTTATTATAGGTGCAGCAGACACAATAATGGAGCCAACAATATCCACAATCAACACAGCACTACAGGGAAATTCTATGTATGATAAAGTTGCGCACACATAAGGTAGTAATTACGTAAACAAAGGGGAAACAAAGAATAACTGACATAAGAAATTCACAACCACAAAACTTCAGGCGGCTACATCTTGAATATCAATTACAACATAAAGACAGAGCTTCTGTAACTTTTGACAACAATCCTGGTGCGGACTGCAATCTACGTGTATGGCACATGTACCGATGGAGATGACGCCTTGCTTCAGATTCGTAGACTTTTATTTTCTACTTTATTTGTTTTGAGTTTCTTATTTTGGTTTTCTTTTAGAAGTTGTAGTCCCATTGTTATTGGAAATTTTTAGTTTCTAAAATTTAGAGTTATAATTCTATATTAATTAGGAGTTTTAGTTTTACTTATATTCAAATTTTGTAAATGCTATAAAAGACTTTTATATCAAATAACTTTATGCAATGAAGAAGTTATAAAATTTTTCACAAAATTTATGAGTGATAAGTTTCTCTTAAATATTTTTTTTTTGTGCGAAGCCCTATGTGAAATCCTAACTAGTCTATCATCTTCCTTCTTCCAAAACCCTAACTCTTCCCCCTCTTCACAAATTTTTCGAATCCTAATCCTAATCTATTTCATAAAACCCTAACCCTAATATTTTTCTGTCTCTCGTTCCTTCTCCTTCTCACACTAAAGAACCCAACTACCAACTCAACATCTCTTACTCTTTCTCGTCATTTTCAGTCCGTAATTTCACATCCAGACTCTGATTCAAGCGATATTTGAGCCGTTGCAATCATAACAGACATATCTACATACCTACAATCATCACAGGATGCTGATGTCGACGTGATCCTCAGTAGGTATGTTTCTAATTTAGATCAGTTATTTCGAGTTGATAATTAAATATCTAATATTTTATTGACTTAACTGCTGTCCACCAAAAGTGAGATTGTGTGATTCCGCTTGTTTTTAGTTTAGTATAATTGATATTGATCATAGAATCTTTGCCTGTATCAATTATTATCTTGAATTATTTTTATTGAAATTAAATTAATCTACATGTGTATTTTGTACATCTATCTTCTTTATCAGTTTTATTTATTTCTACCAACGATCGTTTCATGTTGGTAAAGTGTTGATTGAGTGTTTTATTGCTAATTTCATATACACGTCACCATTTCATATCAATTTGGTATCAGAGCACAGTTCAGGTAGAAAACTTGCATTAGATTTAGAAATATTGAATTTTGTTTTTAGGCATTTGTTAGGAATTTCATTTGTTTTCTTTGCATTAAAAAAAATTTCATGTAGTTAGAGTTGCATCTATTCATCTTCATTTAGATACTATAGATCCCCAACAACTTTTCGCAATACTCAATGACATGTAATCCAAGCTTGATGTACTAAAAAAGATGGATGGTACACTAAAAAGATCTAATGATAAACTGAATAGAATCCTAGTTAAAAGGCTTAGAAGAGCGTGAAGGCACTATTCCTCCTATAATTACTCCCATAGTAAAGGAGTTTTGATGCCCCGAAAACTCTCCCGAGCAAACTATTACAAAAAGACCTTTTCAAGATCAGCCCCATAATTAAGTGTTACAATTATGAAGGGTATGTGTATGTTGCTGCCAATTGCCCACTCCAATCAGAGTCTCTAAAGTTAGAGAACCTCCTGTCACAAATCCAGAGCTCTTTCCTTCTTTACAGTCGACGTCTACTATCATTATTTGCTCTAGTAATCAACCCCTTCCTTCTCTACTGCCGATACTCTCACATTTTCCTTGTGGCATATGTTACATTCTAAATCAAAATTCTGCATAGAACTTGTCTCCGTAGCTAATTATGATAGGTCAAATGATTTACATCATCTTTTGGATCAACTGAGTCTGCATCATTATTTGCATCACTTGTGTATGAATCATACAAGAAAATCAATGATAAAGTTGCAAAAAACAACGCCAACATGAAATACAAGCTGATGATGGGAACAAATTAAAAACTTTTAATGTTAGTGATATTGTTAAACAATTGCATGCATATAGTGCTGATCCATTTTAAATCTTGATGAAATTGAACAATAATGTTAATGGTATAAATCTTTTTGTGAATGTTGGCATCTGTTCTACTTTCAATATTGAATACTTAGTGGATTACAAGGGACTTGATGTTACCCATTTGTTGATGAGCCTTCTCATGAGCCTATTTTTTAGAGCCCTTCCTTTCACCACACCGGATATACAATATGTTAAGTTGATAAGTTCTTAGATGATAAAAATAATCACCACCCAAGATGATGGGATTCGAAAATATCTGATTTGTTGAACAATAAAAGTACAATTGATGATACATGGCTAGATCAAAGTGTACTGCCGAAGATTGATCATGAAATTTTGAAGCAATATGAAAGTACTTCCACTTCTAACTCGATAGAGTCGAGTTCTCTCCTACACGGGGAGAATGATGCGGACATCAAAGCCATGTGTATAACACGCATACCACTGATAGAGACGATGCCTTTTTCTAAATTGCCAGTAGCTGTAAAATTCTATTTTCTGGTTTCTTTAATTTGATTATTTTTATTTTTCGTTTTCTTTTGGTAGTTTAATCTCACTGTGTTGTAATTAACATTAATACAACAAGAGAAACACAGAATTGAAGACTTGGCAGCAAAATCAAAGAAGATCTACTACTAGCAAGCAATTAAAATAAATCACCACAAAATACAAGAATACCAGATTTAACGTGGGTTCAACAAGATTGCCTACGTCCACATGGAGGAGGGGATAAATTATATTAAAACAGAGAAGAAAATATAAAAATTACAAGAATATCTCTCTCTTATAGCTCTCAATGGTGGAAAATTAAATTTCTCTTGAATTCTTGATGTTTCTTGACTTGCCTTCAAAGGCCACCCCCAAAGGGTTTATATAGGCACCTTGGATAATCCTAATCCAACTAAAATTTCAACAATACAATCAATACCACCTTAGAGAAATAATAAATTTGAATTACTGAAAACAGAACCAAAAAAGAAAACTGTCATACCCAATATAGTCAACTATAAGTCAACTTATAATGTAGCCTAGTCGACTATAAGGGATTATCAGTCGACTACTTTGAAAAAAATTCGAGAGCTATACTCTCTGTTGCAAGCACTAGACAACTATATCCAAGTATGAGTTTACTAGACTAAACATAAGTTGACTAATAAGACTTATAACATGTTAAAGTCATGTACATATCCGTGTTTAATCTTTGAAGTTTGCAACACTTCCATCTGAACTTGAATTCTTCTTCAATGAATATGAGGAATTCAAAATACTAACAATTTTCACCTTGACTCATGTTCATTGAGTCTCTCCGTAGAAATTGGCTTCCGCTTCATCACAGTGCTTTCTCCCCCTTTTGTGACTTCACATGTCTACCTCTCAAGAGTCTATTCTCCAACCTACCTTTGGAAAACCTTGATGAAGTTCAGAGGTGCTCTGAACTTCTCCACCGGGATGGTCTTCGTCATCATGTCTGCTGGATTCTTCTTTATATTGATCTTCACTAAGTCGATCACATTGTTATCTATGACCCACTGACGTATTTTGTGATACCATATATCATGCTTCATCCGTTTGTGATATCTGTAATCCTTAGCAAGAGGAATAATACTCTGACTGTCGCAATGAATCCGAACTGAATTTTGCATAATACTGAAAGTCTCAATCAATCTTCTCAACCACAAAGCTTCTTTTGACGCCACAACTATAGCCATGTACTCTGTCTCTGTCGTTGAAAGAGAAATAGTATCTTATAACTCTGCCTTCTAACTAATGATACACTCAGCTACCATGAACACATAACCCGTTGTAGATTTTCATTGATCAAGATTTCCTACATAATCTGTATCAATATAGCCTTGTAATACCCTAGGCTTCCCAATTTCTAATCTCTGAAATATCAAACCTAGTCTCACAGTCTCTCGTAGATATTGTAGCGCCCACTTCACTGCTTCTTAATGTTGCTTTCTTGAGTTTGACATGAACCGACTTACTGTATTAACTGCATAGACTAAGTCAAGCCTAGTGCATACCATAGCATACGTGAGTGATCCCGCTGCACTAGCATGTGGTACTCGAGACATCTTCTCCTCCTTTTTCAGTGATTGTGGAAACTGCTTGGAGGATAATTAAAAATGACTTGCCAAAGAAGTGTTGACTGGTTTTGCTTCTGTTATGTTAAATTTTTCTAACACCTTGAGAACATAGTTCTTATGGGATAGTCAAAGTCTGTCCGAGTCTCTATCTCAAGTGATCTCCATATCTAAGATCTTCTTGGCTTCTCCCAAATCCCTTATATTGAATTTTTTCTTTAACTGAGCTTTAAGCTTCTGAATATGTGTCTTGTTTCTCGAAGTAATTAGCATATCATCCACATATAGCAACAAATTTATCGGATTATTATTCTGCTTGAAATAGACATAACTGTCATACTCACATCGGTTATATCTGACCTTGACCATGAAAGAGTCAAATCATTTATACCACTGTCTGGGAGACTGCTTAAGTTCATAGAGAGACTTATTTAGAAGACACGTCTTGGTTCTTGTCCTTCCTTAATATAACCTTCACGTTGCTTCATATACATCCTCTCCTCCAGCTCACCGTGCGGAAATACTGTTTTGACATCATCTGCTCCAATTCTAGATCAAACTGGGCTACCATTGTCAATAATATCTAAATATACGTATGTTTGACTACATGAGAGAAGATCTCATTGTAGTCAATACCTTTTTCTGAGCATATCTCTTAGCAACTAACCTTGTCTTGTGCTACTCATTGTCCTTCTTGTGAAAAACCCATCTGCAACCTATTGCCTTACAATCTTTGAAAGATCTACCAATTTCAAGTTTGATTTCTATCCAAAGACTCCATCTCCTGCTCCATGGCTGTAATCCATTTGCCGTGGTCATTTTCCTTGATCGCCTCCCTTTAATTCTAGGACTGCTTCTGTTACTAATACGAATGAAATATGATCATCTTCCTGGCCATACCTTGTTGGTGGCACCATAACTCTGATTGACCGCCTCAATTGTTTACGTTGCTCTTGAGTAGCCTCCTGCTCATCTCCATCTGAATTGAGGAGTCCTCATTTGACCCCTCAGGCTATTTAGGGCTCTCTGAGAACTCAACTTCTTTTCCTGAGTGGCTGCTAAATTGTCTGGAGCTTCACCTTGTACTTCATCCTTCGTCTCTAACTTTTCTCGCAACATTGAATCTTTGTCAAAAATCACATCTCTGCTGGTAAAGGCGCTTCTTATCTCGTGATCTCAAAGTCTAAAATTCTTGACACCTTTGGTGAACCCGATTAAGATACACTTTTTAGACTCAGACTCCAATTTGTTCCTTTTTTGACTATCAACCAAACTATACATGGGGCAAGCAAAAAATTCATAAAGTTGAATAATTCACAAACTCTCCTCGCCATATATCCTCTGGGATCTCAAGATCAATATAAAATCACCTAGAGGGGGGTGAATAGGTGTTATGCTAATCAATGCACAAATTTAAAAATGAGATGATGCAACAATCACTCAAAGTAAGAATAGAAACCGAATACCCCGTGAAGGGCTCTGAACTCCTTCCTTGTGATTCCTCTAAATAAGAGTTTGAGATGCGCAATAATCTTATTTTGAGAGTATAGATTGACAATATATGAATGAATGAAAAGCAAGTAAATAACACAAGTAAACTAATCGCAAATGCAGATATTTGTTTCGAGGTTCGAGCACCCAGCTCTACGTCCCCGCCTTCACCCAGAAGGATTTCCGATCCACTAGAAATTCCACAAAGGATTACAACCACTAGGGAGTACCCAACTCTTCAATCACACTCCTCTAGTTCAGAGATAGTGGAGCCACAAATACAATAATCATTTGGTGATCAAAAGACCACAAACTCTCTTTGAAAAACTTTTCTTTACAAAACCCTAGAGAATAACGTATAGGATTGAAGCTCAAGGTATGCAAGTGAAAAATAAAACAAAGTAGAAGAGAGTTTTGATTCAAAAACTTCAGAGAGAAATCAGAGATTAGAGCACAAAAACTGAGAATTAAAACTTCTTTTAAGAATACTCAAACTTTTGATTTCTTTGCAAATGTTATTGTTGTTTCTCCTCAACCCCATCCACCCTATTTATAGGATATAGACAGGGATTAAAGGGTAAATGTTAATTTGACTAATCAGGAAAGATAAGACCCAAAACCACCCTAAAACCACGTTTGGAGAATAAAAAACACGTTTTAAAACATGTTTAAAAAACTAGCCGTTTGGCTGATAAAACACTCACGGTCGACCGGCCGGTCGACCGGTTTTCAAAAATTTCTGACCGTTAATAGGCTCCGATCGACCGCCCGGTCGACCGTCCCAAACAGAGAGTTGGGTGCAGTCAGTCGGTCGACTGCCTGGTCGCCTGACATGGGGTCCGGTCGACCGTCCAGTCGACCGGATAACGTGCACACATGCACGCACCCAACGGTTAGAACTGCGGTCGATCGCGCGGTTGACCGTTCTGACCTGTAATAGAGCCGGTCGACCGCCCGGTCGACTGCAACAGGTCAAAACAGAAATTTTGAAGAAATATTTTTGAAGATATGTTTATTTTCAAAAATAATTTTTATCAAGACTTTGTAAAATACAATAAATTGAATTTGCAAATACAGAAATAGGTCTATTAAAATATTTTACACAAGAGACAAAAATAATCTTTTTGAAAAACATGTGCAATTTTGTGTGTGTGAGGAATTTGAGCTTCAACACTATATACTATCCTTTAACAAACTAAAATATAAAAATTATATAGGATGATGTATCTGAACCGCATTGTCGAGCTAGTTTCCTATGAAAAATTCCTCTTGCGCCATCAACCTTACAACATGCTTTAGCGCCATCAACCTTGCAACAAACTTAAAGCCATCAAGACTTGTACAAACCTGAAATTCACTCTAGAATCTTTATTAGTATCAAATAGCTTTTATATCTTTTTTTATCATCAAAACAAGTATAAATGGAGAGTGTAACCTTTTGGGCCAATACAATAGTTATTAATGGTAATCTGTTTACCAGAAAACTTGCATGATTCACCGTCTCTGCCCAAAATCCTTCTGACATGTCACCTATAACCTGATACTGCGGACACGCTTTGTAAGTATCCGATTCATACGCTCTGCTACTCCATTCTATTCCAATCGTTCTAAAATACTTAGCTGGTGTTCAATATTTTTATCTGCCAAGTAAACTTTGAATTCTATGGAGGTATACTCACCTTCATTGTCGGACCTCAAGACTTTCACCTTTTGCCTCTTCTAATTCTCCACCATAGTTTTTCACTCTTTGAACTTCTGAAAATACTTTCGATTTCTGCTTCAAGAAATTTACCCAAACTCTCTTGGAGAAGTCATCTATGAACATAACATAGTATCTAGCACCCTGATGGATGCTATTAGCAAAGGTCCCCACACATCCGTGTGTATGAGATCTAGCAAGCCCTTTGTCCTGTGTTATGATGCAGAGAAAGCTACTTTACGCTGTCTACCCATAATGCAAGATTTATAAATATCGAGTATGCGATATTTAATACCTGATAGAGCACTCTTTTTGTGTAGGATTTAAAAACCTCGCTCGCTTATGTGTCCAAAACGCATGTGCCAAAGTATTGTAGTATACTCCTTCTCCATTGCTGCTGAAGCATCACCAACAATGATACTTTCTTCCATCTTGTACAAGTTTGCTATGCATTTTTCTTTGAAAATCATCATGGAGCCCTTGGTAACTTTAATACCTCTATCTGCACTCGAAAACTTGCACCTTGAGCTTCCAAAGCTCCTAACGAGAGAAGATTCTTTCTTAAATCTTGAACACGACGCATGTTCATGAGGGTTTGAACCTGTCCATCAAACATTCTCATACAGATGTTGCCAATACCAACTGTTTTACACACGACTTCGTTACCGATCACAAAGTTTTCATCATAAAGCTTGAAAGTACTGAATCACTCTTTTTTAGGCACATGTGGTATATGTACCCCGAGTCAAGTAAACGAGCATCTGAGTACTTACTTTTCCTAACTGAACTGTCAAGACATCACATGAATTCTCATCTGCTTGTTCGACAACCGGGCTTGATTTGGCATTCCACTGGTTCTAGGCCTATCAGAATCTTTAGCATCTTTTTTCTTCAACATCTCCTTGTATTTCATACAATTCTTCTCAATGTGCTCTGATTTTCTGCAATAATAGCAAGTAAAACTGTTAGAAGCCTCTGGATCCCTTTTGGGTCCTCTACTCTGTGATCTCCCCCTCTAACCTTTGACAACTCGTTCTGAGGCCTCCTCTGTAGAATCTCTTTTTCATCAGCTCGTTATTCTGAAACTTCTGCTTGACATCTTCTAACTCTAAGGCCTCCTTACCATACATGATAATGATCGCCAAGTCGTCATAATTTGATGGAGGAAACGAGAGTAAAATAAGAGTTTTGTCTTCTTCTAGCTTAACTTTTAGAGCCAACAAGTCGCTTAAAATACTATTAAAAGTATTAAGATATTATAAAATAGGCGTACCTTCCTTCATCCGAAGGCTGTATAACTACTTCTTCATGAAAGCTTATTCAACAAACTTTTTTCGTGTGAAGGCTCTCCAACCTACACCAAAGAGCAGTAGTTGTCTCCTCGTTCATGATGTTTTAAAGGACATCATCTGATAGGCATAGTATGATTATCGCTTTTGCGTAAAAGTCGTTGTCATTTCACTCATCATCATCCATCTTCGATAGCTTCCTTTCAATACCAAGCAATGACTTTACTTGCATCTTCCATAAAAAAGTTAGACTTCTCGTCGAATTTCTCCACCTCGAACTTGGTTGTTGCAGTCATCTTGCTAGCCATTGTTTTGATACCAGTTGTTGTGATCAATGCCAATACAACAAGAGAAAAATTGAGTTGAAGACTTGACAACGGAAGCATAGAAGATCTACCACTAGCAAGTAATTAAAATAAATCACTAACACCAGATTAACATGGTTCGACAAGAGTACCATGTCCAGGGGGAGGAGGGGAGAAATTATATTAAAAACAGAGAAGAAAATACAAGAGTTACAAGAATATCTCTCTTACAACTTTCAATGTTAGAAAACTGAATTTCTCTTGAATTCTTGACGTTACTTGACTTGCCTTCAAAGGCCACCCCAAAGGGTTTATATAGGTACGCACCTGGGATGATCCTAGTCCAACTCAAATTTCAACAATACAATCAGCACTGCCTCAGAGAAAGAAGAAAACTTGAATCCAATTCAAACTGAAACAGAATTAGAAAAAAAAACTCTCAGATCTGATACTAATAGACTATAAGTCGACTTATAATGTAGCCAGGTTGACTATAAGGGATCATCAATCGACTACTCTGATAAAATTCTGAGAATCCAACTCTCTGTTGCAAGCACTAGTCGACTATACCTAAGTATAAGTCAACTAGGCTAAACATAAGTCGACTAATAAGACTTATAAGTCGACTTATAAGTCCTGTACATGTCCGTGCTTGATCTCTGAAGTTTGTTACACTTTCACCTGAACCTGAATTCTTCTCTAATGAATATGAGACACTCAAAATACTAACACACTGTGATTAGAAATTCTTAGTTTCTAAAAAATTTGGAGTTGTATTCTATATTGATTAGGAGTTTTAGTTCTAATTGTATTCAAATTTTGTAAAAGGCTATAAAATGCCTTTTATATCAAACAATTTATAAAATGAAGAAGTTTATGAAATCTTTCATAAAATTTACGGGTGATGAGTTCTCTCCCAAATATTTCTCTGAACCCTAGGTTAGAAGTGTGAAACCCATAACTAGCCTATTCTTTTTTTCCTTTTCTCTTCTTCCAAAGCTGTAGCTTTTCCCTCTTCACAAATTTCTTCCAATTTCAATTCTAATATATTTCATAAAATCTAACCCTATTATTTGTTTCTATCTCGTTATCTCTCCTTCTCACACTAGGGAACCCAACCACCAACCTAACATTTCTTCCTCTCTTCCTCATTTTCAGTCTAACTTTCACATCCGGACTCTGATTCAAGCGATCTTTGAGCCATTGCAATCATAGCATATAGATCTGTCTATTTACAATCATCACAGGATATTGAGGTCTACATGATCCTCAGTATATACGCTTCTAATTCAGATCAGTTATTTTAAGTTCGATAACTAAATTCCAATTATTTTATCGACTTAATTGATGTCCATCAAAAGTGAGATTGTGTGATTCTACTTGTCTTTAATTCAGTATTTTTGATATTGATCATAAAATCTTTGCATACATAAATTATTATCTTTAATTGATTCTTGATAGAAATTGGATTAATCTACACGTGTTATTTTGTACACTCATCTTCTTTATAAGTTTCAATCATTTTCTACCAACGATCGTTTCATGTTCGTGAAGTATTGATTGAGTATTTATTGCTGATTTTCATACACAGTCACTGTTGCACATCAAACTTTGCCACAACAACCCTCAACTTAAAAGAAATGATTTAAGACCTGCCAGCAAGCTATCCTGCAAGTACAACGTTCACATGAACTACCAAACTTTGTTACAAATCAAGTACAACACAAGGATCATCGTCATTTAAGACTCGTGGGCTGATATCAAATACACAAGGAAGTGGCCCCTCCATTATATTACTATGACTAACATCCTTATCTGTCGTTTTAGCATCCTCTTTTTCTTTTCCTGAAGTCCATGTTCGGTTTTGTAACTGGAATACTTCGTGAAGGTAGACGAAACTTCGAAGATTAAAGAACGGATGTGCACAAGGAGCTGTGCATAGTACTAGTCGACTAATACTGAGTATAGTCAACTAATCACATAGATTAGTCAACTAATACTTCGTATAGTCAACTAGGCAGAGAGTTGGGGTTCCGAATCTTGTCAGAGTAGTCGATTAGTATTTGAGCCTAATTGACTAATACATGGTATTAGTCCACTAGTACCCTGGCTTAGTCGACTAATGTCAGGTCTGACAGTTTTCTTTTCTGGATCTGTTTTTAGATTCGATTTGGATTCGGGCTTTCTTTTATTCTGAAGCGGTAATTGTTCATATCGATGAAATTTATTTAGGACTAGGAGAGTTCTATAGTCTATAAAAACCCCTTGAGGATGACTTTCAATGTAATCCAATGAACTAGTAATTTCTAAGGGTGTAAATCGTCTGGGTGTAATTCGTCTAGGTGAGAGATTCGTGAGAGAAGCTTAGCCATAAGGGTTTGCTGTTCTTGGCGCCCATCAAGAGCTTGTAATCATCTCAACGTGAGACGTAAGCAATTCTTATTGTACTCTCTCAAAGTTTTAATAAAGTTTCTCCCTTCTTCCGTGAACGTACACACGATCCGTTTGATTGGTAGAACCAAGTTATATTGTGTGTTGACTTTCTATCTACTTTGGAATATCTTCTTCTCTTCTTCATGTTGCCTTAGTAGTGTTGGCCCAAAAGCCCTTCATCTTAATTTTGATGATAACTAACTTATGAAGTTAAGTTTAATAATGAACTTGTGTTTAATAAGTTTCAGATATTAATCAAAATCTTAATAGGTACAACTTCAACAAGGAATTCGAAGTCAAATTTTGGAGCTAACACGTGATGATTCAAGAGCTCGAGCATCAAGATCGCATCTAGTACTCGAAAGGAGAGCTTAAGCTCACTTGGATCATGTTAGGATCGAGTCGACTTGAGGATGAAGATCAACAAGAAGACTTCAGTTTGTTTTGCTTTAGTTTTTGTTTAGATCTTACGTAAAGATAATTAGTCTTGATATGCTCAAGTACACACACACACAAAAGTTCAAAACTTTTATAGTTTAGTTTTGGTTTAACCATTTTGGATTTTTAAGAACATATCTTTCATTTCCATGAATAGATAGAATCAAAAGATGTTTTACATGGTTTAATGTATATTAGATTTCATCCATATACTGAAGTACACCTAAAGGGGGGTGAATAGGTGTACAAGCTAATCTAGGACAAATGATGCGAAATTTAAAACTTAACTTCTAATACACTATGTGTAATCAAGAGTGAGCCCGAATTTTTCGTGAAGGGCTCTGGAACCACTCTTCTAGATTCCTCTAAACTAAGAGTTAAGATACTTTAAAAGTTCTCTTGGTTGAACACAAGTGTGGATACACAAACAATATCTAGTATATGAATATGAACAATAAAAGTAATGCAAGATATAAGAGATATGAGAGTTGAGAGAAAGAAGATCAAACGTAAACATGAGAATATGTTTTGAAGTTCGAGCCACTGCTCTACGTCCCCGCCTTCACACAGAGGGATTTCTACTATGTTTACACAAGACCTTCCACAAAGGCACCTCCACTGAGGAATTACAACTTAACACTGAGAGCACACAACTCCACTCTCTCAACACAAACCTCTACACAAGTGATGACACAAAGCCAAAGTAAAGAAAAGATTATAATCTTGGTGATCCAATGATCACAAATAACTCTTGGTGATCTCAAAAGACCACAAATAATTTTTCTCACAAAACACAGATCCTAAAGATAGGTTTAGAATTGAATAGTTAAGTGTGAGAAATCAAAGTGTTTTGAAAAAGAAATAACAAAGAAAACACTTGAAAAAAACTTCTTGATAGATATGTAAAATGAAGAACAAAACAAAATTTTCAAATCTAGCTTTTTTTTGATTTTTCAAAAACTTTGAAAACAAACAAAGATAGAGAATTTTTAGCACAAAAACTTCTTTTTAAAACTTGTTGAAAACACTTGAAAAGATAAGAAAATTTGCTCTTGAAATTCTTGGCTAAAACTGGCCTCAAAGACCCATTTATATAAGGGTCTGAAAATGTAGCCGTTGGGGCTCAGAACAGGTCAAAAATGACCTTTGGGTCGACCGCCCGGTCGACCGGCAACGGTCGAATTTATGACCGTTGGGGTTGTCGGTCGACCGGTCGGTCGACCGCCCCAAGGCAACTTGCCTGTGGGTCGACCGCCCGGTCGGCCGAAGCCAGAACCAGAGAGCTAGTCTCTCTGGTCGGTCGACCGGTCGGTCGATCGAGACCAGATCCAGAGAGCAGCGTCTCTGGATCGGTCGACTGCTCGGTCGATCGCTAATGCCTGTGTACTTCTGTGCACGTCGGTCGACCGTTAGCAGCCCGAAAACCAGGGTTATAGGTTTGAAAAAGTTAGCTTTTAAATACTTATAAAATCTCATAAAATTCACAAAAATAAGTTCTTATAAGTATTTGAAGTACAAATATGTGTGACCAAAAATCAACACATATTATAAACTATTTGAACTATTTATGCGGTATGAAAATTAAGCTTTAAACCAAAAACGGTATTTTTCAAAAACTAAACTTCTAAAGGAAAATACGGTTTGTATTTAAACTTGTATAAATACAAAAACATGATATATAAACACATTTGAAGTATAGTGTACATGGATAGAATCCAATACACTTATAAAAAATATATCTATATTTTTGACATTAAATCTAAAAATAAGTTTTGTTAAAAAAAAAACTTGAAATAATGAAGTAGTTTTACATCAAAATAAGTTTTTCTAAACAATATGAATCATCAATGTATATGAATGAAATCCAATATACATATAAACCATGTAAATTACTTTTGATGAAATTTATTCATAAAAAACTATATATGTATATTCTTAAAATCTAAAACTTGTTAAACTGAAATCAATAAACTTTTGAACTTGTGTGCGTACTTGATCAATATCTGAAACTTATTAAACACAAGATCATTAGTAAACATAACTTCATAAGTTAGTCATCATCAAAACTAAGGTGAAGGGCCTTTGGGCCATAAATTTTTCTCATTTTGATGATGACAAAACTTATGAGGTTATATATGCATTGATTAAGGATAGGCTTCATAGAAGCCCCCTTAACTTATGCATAATCATAGAACACAAAAATATGCAGCGTAGCTCAAACACCAATAAACAAAAATTAAAGGTGTACAATGAGAATCACAAAAATATATGTATATATGCATAAACACTTAATCAACATGCATATATAATCACAAATTCTTCTCCCCCTTTTTGTCACTCATCAACAAAGGGGTTAAGAAAAACAAACAATACTAATAAACAAATTTTAAAACAAAATTTTGATAACAATAAAAAAACTATCAATTGAAAGAAACTAATCGAAAGTGAAACCATCTTTTTACAAATTGAAAGGAAATAATCTTTTTATCAATTGATACCAATGGAAAGACATGACACCAATGGAAGTTAAAAATTAAATTTTTATAGGTAAACACTAAAGCCATTTTGCAATATAGATACCAAATTGAGAATAATACTAATTTAAGATTATTGATACCAATATTTAAAATGTTAGCATATACCAAAATAAAATATTTTCCATCATTAAGGGTGGGAGTAAAATATCAATTGAAAATAAAACCAATTGAAAGATAAAATAAGAACTTTTCTCCCCCTTTATGAAATACCAATAAAAATAATGCATAAGCTTGTAATAATATCAATTATCATTAAGAAATAAATCAAGTTTAGTATAAATCAATTTGTGTTATATGTATCGTCATATATGTTTAAAGCACAATAAAATATCTATATGTATGTATGATTGGAGCAATATAATATCACTTGAAATATGATGCATACACATATATAGAAAACATGAGCATAAAAAATCAATTTTCATTAAAGTCATGTATAACTCATAACTACCTCACTTTCATGCACATGTTTAAATAGATTTTCAATAAGGCACATAAGGTATGGTCGCCCAACCATCCTCCCTTAGAAGGTAGAGGTTTTCAAAAATATGATTTGAAAATATTTTAATATATTTTAAAACTCTACCAATTGAAAAAATAAAAACTAGTTTAAAGATAATTTTGAAAACTAGTACTAAATCTTTCAAGTAAGAAAAAAACAAATATATATCCAATGAAAACATGAAAGTCATACGATCATCGACACTCAAAGAGCGATAAAGCATATATATTCTCATGAATCCATAACCTTGAGTAAACAAAGGATATATAGTGTACAAAAATTATATAATCAACATATACATGGACATAAGACAATGAAGCTCAATCAAAAATTCTTTTATAAAAAAGAAAATCATAAAAAATTTATTTTTCATCAAAACTAATCAAGCTTCAAGGTATATGTATATTTTATCAAAACTAAAATATACATACATATCCAAATATGAAAAGAGTCCACAAAATAATATTGCATGAAGGCAAGTGACTCTAGGATAAAAATGTTTATGTATAGTTTTGAATAAAATTAATATATACTTGAAGCTAAACATAAAAATATGTACAAAAATAGGAAAAAACAAGTAAAGATGCAAAAGTCATCAAAATAAGGTTATACAAGAACATCTAATGAGTACAAATGAGTAATGAAGCACAAATATATGATGATCAATTGTAGCTCACTAAATATACAAGTATAAATACAAGTTTTAATGGAAGTTACATTTAATTATTTAATAAAAAACATGAAGTATAAAAACATAAACAAACATAATGAATAGGGTAAATGCAAATATTATTAACACTAGAATATACACAATAACTAAATTAAAGTGAGAACATAAAAATATGAATCTATATGAATATGGGTGTGTCTCAAATATTATACATGTAATCACAAATCTAATAAACATCGCATTTAACATAATGAATAATGAAAAAACATGACATGCTAAAATCATCAATATAAAAGCTTGTAAACTAAATAAGGAGTTAGAGATAGTTACCAAACTATATGAACCAATATCTAGGTCTTCAAACCATGTTGGTCCTTCCACCAAACTTCTCTTGAAAGTGATGCATCCAAAATGTGACCATTAAGCTCGAAATGCATTCACTATCAAGGCACAAATACTCTCACATTGTTTGAGAGCCCATACCCACATCAAATACAGGGGTGATTTTGATATTCACACTTTCTTGGGTCCAAGAAGATTAGTACCTTTCCTAATTTAAACAAACATAGTTGCAAAATTTAAAACATTAATCCTATCATAGCAAAATTTTGTAAGGTAGCTCATGTGATCACAATGTGCATAAGTGTACACATGAGCACACATATAATCACATATAACCATGTGTGAAAGTATGATGAGCATGTGTATACCATGATTTGTGTACATAAATATGTGGAATATGTTTCTTTCGATACATAGATTCCAATCTTGTGTGGTTCATGGCACATTGGCTCAAAGGGGAGCCCAAACAATCTACATTTTTCTTCAACATGTAATTATCATTATCAATAATTGAAGAAGAAGTGGAGCATGCAACAAAATTCTTATCACTAGGAGATGTATCAATAGAAGCATGACAAGAATGGGAAGCAAAATCATTTTTCAAAGAATTTTTTCTTTTGAAATGCAATCCAATTTCTTGGAAATCAAAACAATTTTATTTTTCAAGGAATCATTCTCTTTTAAAACAAAATTGAGTTTTGAAGACAAAAATTCATTTTTCTTTAAAACAATATCAAAATTATTTTTATTCTATAAAAATTTATTTTCTTTAAAGCAAGATCAAGTTGGTTTTTCAAGAAATCCCTTTCACTTGAAATCTCAACCCTCTCTTGCAAAATCATATAAAGTTTTGCAAACAAAATTTTATTTTCTTCTTTTAGTTCAAAACTCTTGATTTTTAAAAGTTTGTATTTGAAAGCAAGTTTTCACAAAACTTAAATAGTTCTTCATTCAAAATATGGGCATCTATATTATCATCATATGAAGAACTAGCACCATCATCTAGTCAGTATCCGAATTTACCTCAAGAGAGTCAATTCCTTGGACTATGAAGCAAGCTTAGTCAGACTTATCTCCACGGTATCCATATTATCATCATATGAAGAACTAGCAACATCATCTAGTGAGTATCCGAATTTACCTCAAGGGAGTCAATCCCTTGGACTATGAAGCAAGCTTAGTCAGAGTTATCTCCACTAGATTCCTTCTCCAAAACGTATGCCATTTGTTCCTTGGGAGAATTCAATGTGTTCCACACTGCAAAAGTAGAATCATAATAAGAAATCAAAGAAATATAATCTTTGCTAAGTGTGTGCTTTAATGCCTCTATGGCTTGTGCATTGGCCTCTAAGTGCTTGCCATTATAAACATATGATTTCTTAGTAGTGGCAAGGTAAACATGTAATCCTAAAGCTTTAAGGTATGTACTCAATTTAAACTTTCACATATCGATGTTAGAAACATCATACATGGGAGCAAGAAAATCCATGAGTATATAAACTATATGTGTGCAAAGTAATTTAGATTATCAATCCAAGGATCACACTCTTAGGTGTTAAACCGAATATCGAGCTAGCTCTGATACCAATTGAAAGTACACCTAGAGAGGGGTGAATAGGCATATAAGCTAATCTAGGACAAATAATGGGATATTTAAAACTTAATTGCTAGCAGACTATGTATAACCAAAAGTGAGCCCGAATTTTCTGTGAAGGGCTCTAGAACTACTCCTCTAGATTTTTCTAAACTATGAGTTAAGGTGCTTTAAAAGCTCTCTTAGTTGAACGCAAGTGTGGGCACACAAACAATATCTAGCATATGAATATGAACAATAAAAGAAATGCAAGATATAAGAGAGATGAGAGTTAAGAGAAAGAAGATCAAACGCAAACACGATGATATGTTCGAGGTTCGAGCCATTGCTCTACGTTCCCCCTTCACACAGAAGGATTTTCACTATATCCACACAGGACCTTCCATAAAGGTACCTCCACCGAGGAATTATAGCTCAACAATGGGAGTACATAACTCCACTCTCTCAACACAAACCTCTACACAAGAGGTAGCACAAAGCCAAAGCAAAGCATATATTACAATTTTGGTAATCTAATGATCACAAACAAGTCTTGGTGATCTCAAAAGACACAAATAATTTTTCTCACAAAACAGAGATCCTAAAGATAGGTTTAGAATTGAATAACTCAAGTATGAGAAATTAAAGTGTTTTGGAAAAGAAATAACAAAGAAAACACTTGAAAAAAAACTTCTTGATAGATATGTAAAATGAAGAACAAAACAAAATTTTCAAATCTAACTTTTCTTTCATTTTTCAAAAACTTTGAAAACAAATAAAGATAAAGAATTTTAGCAAAAAAACATCTTTTTAAACTTGTTGAAAACACTTGATAAGATGAGAAATTTTGCTCTTGAAATTCTTGACTAAAACTGGTCTCAAAAACCCATTTATATAGGGGGTCTGAAATATAACCGTTGGAGTTCAGAACAGATCAAAAATGACCTGTCAGTCGACCGATAATGGTCAAATTTTAAACCGTTGGGGTTGCCCGTCGACCGGTCGGTTGACCGCCCCAAGGCAACTTGCCTGTGGGTCGACCGCCTGGTCGACCGAGGCTAAAACCAGAGAGCTAGTCTCTCTGGTCAGTCGACCAGGGCCAGATTCAGAGAGTAGGCTCTCTGCATCGGTCGACTGCTCGGTCGACCGCTAAAGCTTGTGCACGTCGGTCGATCGGGCCAGGCTTCTGTCGACCGGTCGTCGACCATTATAGCCCAAAAACCAGGGTTATAGGTTTGAAAATTTTGGCTTTGAAATACTCATAAAATCTCATAAAATTCACAAAAATAAATTTTTGTAAAAATTACTTTACAAATATGTGCGACCAAAAATCAAAACATATTACAAACTATTTGAATATTTTTGAGGTATGAAGATTAAGTTTTAAACCAAAATTGGCATTTTCCATAAACCAAACTTCCAAAGGAAAATACAGTTTATAGTTAAACTTGTATAAATATAAAAACATGATATAGAAACACATTTAAAGTATAGTGTGTATGGATAGAATCCAATACAAATATAAAAGATATATCTATATTTTTGACGTTAAATCCAAAAATAAGTTTTGTTAAATTCAAACTTGAAATCATGAACTAGATATACATCAAAATAAGTTTTTCTAAACAATATGAATTATCGATGAATATGAATAAAATCTAATATACATATAAACCATGTAAACTACTTTTGATGAAATCTATTTATGAAATCTATATATGTATATTCTTGAAAATCCAAAACCAGTTAAACCAAAAACCAATAAACTTTTGAACTTGTGTGTGTACTTGAGCATATCAAAACTAATCATCTTTATACAAGATCTAAATAAAACTAAAACAAGCCTAAACTAAAGTCTTCTTGTAGATCTTCATCTCCAAGACGACTTGATCCAAATACAATTCATAGAGCTTGACTCCTTTCGAGTACTGATGCGATCTTGACGCGCAAGCTCTTGAATCAACACTTGTTAGCTTTAAAACTGGATTTGAATCCTTTATTAAAGCTAATAACCAACTAAGATCTTGCTAAATATCTGAAACTTATTAAACAGAAGATCACTAGTAAACTTAACTTCATAAGTTAGTCATCATCAAAACTAAGGTGAAGGGCATTTGGGCTAACATATACATCTATGTTTCATATTGACTAAAAACTTATTTTGATGTGTATCTATTTCATGTGTTTCAAGTTTTGTTTTTAACAAAACATAGTTTTAGATTTAATAACAAAAATATAGATATATCATTTATATGTGCATTGGGTTCATCCATACACAATATGCTTCATATGTGTTTCAAATATCATGTTTTTGTATCTATAAAAGTTTTAGAGAAAATCATATCTTCCATTAGAAGTTTGATTTTTGAAAAATACCATTTTCGGTTTAAAGCTTAATTTCTATATCACAAAAATAGTTCAAATAGTTTGTAATATATGTTGAATTTTGATCACACATATATGTACTTTAAATATTTATAAGAACTTATTTTTTTAGATTTTATGGAGTTTATGGGATTTTATAGGAATTTATCAAGTTAGTTTTCATGACTTATAACCTTGTCCCGAGCCTGCTGGTGATCGACCGACCGGTCGACCGGACCAGAGCTCGGTTGACCAGTCGGTCAACTGATGTGCACAAGACGTGCACAAGGGCCAGCCCATTTGGCCGGTCAACCGACTGGCACTACCTAACTCTCGAGTAGGCCCGGTCGACTGGGCAATCGACCGATAAGGCAATTTGCCTTGGGGCCGGTCGACCGGGCGATCGACCGACAGTGCCAAACAGTCACTTTTTTTATCGTTGGCCGGTCGACCGGCGTCCGGCAGGTCATTCTGGGCTTGTTTTGGACCACAATGGCTAAATTTTCAAGGGCCTATATAAATGGGTCTTTGAGGGCTGTTTTCACTAAGGGTGTGTTTGGTTGCAAGGAAGTGGGCGGAAGTAAGGAAATGGGGAAGTATAATTGCTCACTTCCCTATCTATCCAAACACCGGAAAAGAAAAATAAGAAAACCCCTTTTCCTTTTTCTTCTCTCTTTTACGCAACCATTTCCTCACTTCCAGAGTGCTACAGTTAATTTTGTGGTCATGTAAATCTCATTTATAATAAGTTGTAGCATAAAATAGTTAATTTTTTGGTCATGTAAATCTCACTTGCATTCTAATTACAATCCATTTTTATTTTTCTTAATTAATTTTTATTTTAATATTATTTTGTGGTCAACTTTGTGGTCAACTTTTTCACTTTCACTTTCCATTACCATCCAAACACCAGAAAAAGCATAACATTTTTCAAACTACATTTCCCAACAACATCCAAACACCAGAAAACTTACTAACTAATTCTCAAGTTCCAAAGGAAACTAATACCACTTCCTTACTTTCTCACTTCCTCACTTCCACCCTTAACCAAACAGGCAGAGTTATACGAGCAAAATTTCTCATCTTTTCAAGTATTTTTAGCAAGTTTCAGTACTGAAAATCTCTATCTTTATTTTGTTTCAAAGTTTTTAGAAAATCAAAAGAAAATAACTTTTGGGATTGTAGTTCTTGTCTCAAATTTCTATATTTTATCTAGAGTTTTTCCCAAGTGTTTTCTTTGTGTTTTCATTTTCAAACACTTTGTTTTCTCACTATTAAACTATCAATTTTATACCTATCTATAGGTCTTATTTTTATGAGCAAATTGTTTGTGATCTTTTAAAATCACCAAGAGATTGTTTGTGATCTTTGTGATCACCAAGTTGTAGTTTCCGTTGTTTTGTGCTTGGTTAAGTGCCCACCTCTTGTGTAGAGGCTTGTGTTTAAGAGAGTTGTGTATTCCGGTGTTGAATTATAATTCCTCGGTATAGGTCATTTTGGGGAAGGTCCTGTGTGAACATAGTGAAAATCCTTCTGTGTGAAGGCAGGGACGTAGAGCAGTGGCTCTGTAACACCCTACTCCCCGGTGTACGTATCACCGTATCTGTACGCGATACGGCGTACAAATTTGATTTGACCTCTGTAGTATTCCGATTGACCTGATTTCAGTTTCAAAAATCATTTCCTAATATTATAGATTTTTCAGGATTTTCTGGCATTTTTCTAGATTATTTTGGAAAATCTCCGTTGTCGGTGTCGACCGATACCGATACCGGCCTTCCGATTTTTATTTCACAAACGGAGTAGAATTTTGAGAATCGGCTTTCACTGTGTGTCTTAGAATCATGTTAGCTACGTTTGGGCATTTTTGGGGATTTTTCTGAATTTATCGAAAATCGGGCCAAACCGGTGTCGCCCGTATCAGCGATACACTTCGGGATTTTTAATTTGCAAACCAGATAGAATTTCTTCAAACCGTCTTCATATTACGTCTCAGCGTAATATTCTCTATTTTCTGTAATTTTTGGGTATCATTCGGAACTAGTCAAATTTGGAACCAACTTAAATAATATTATTTTAATTCTTTAACTATTTTTTTATTCCTTTTCTTTCTTTCCCCTTCTCCATTTCTCCAGCGATTTCTCCACCGCCCTACTGTTCCACCACCGACTCCCCCTCCTTTAAAATCTCTTCTCTCTCTCTCCTCACCATTCTCTCTCACTCTCCCACACACTCTCTCTCTCTCTTCAAAGTCTCTCTCTCTTTCTCTATTCTCTCTCTCTCTTCCTTTCTCTCTCCCTCTCTCCCTATCTCTCTCTCTCTGCGATCTCCGGCCTCGGAGTGGCCGGCGGCACGCCGGAGCCCGGCCGAGTGCAGGCGGCGCGGCTGGCCGAGCACCGGCGGCGCAGCAGGCCGGCGGGCCACATGGCCAGGCGCGGGCGGTGGTGGGGGCGCCAGCCCCCACCCTCTTTCTCTTCCTCCCCTTCGCGGTGGATCCCCGGCCTGGGGCGCCGGAGCAGCGCCGGCGCCGGGCGGCGGCGCCGGCCAGGTGGGCGCGCCGGCGACGGGCGCGTGCCGGCGGCGGGCGGCAGCAGCAGCCCAGGCTGCTGCTGTCGTTGCTTCAATTGGAGGAAACCCAATAGTGGGTTTGGGTTTTGGGTTTGGAGTTAAATCCAAACCCAACCCATTTGCACTCCGGACCCGACCCGTTAAGGTAAAATTACCTTTTGACCCCTGTAACATTATTAATTACGTTTAGGCCCCTGAATAATTACTAATAGCCCCCTAGATAATTTCTGATATTACATATTTAACCCTATATTATTCTTTTCAGTATTCGGGTGATATCTGGAGCATCCGGACTCCGATTCGGGCGATTCTGGATCCGTTGCGATCGTGGGAACGAGAGCTACAGTCCTGTAGCCAGTTTGTGAGTGTTTTTCTTTTATAAATTATACTTTATCATGTTTCGTGCAATTGATTGCTAGATCTAGATTCTGAATAAAAGACGGTAACTATTCATTATTAACTGGTAATAATTGAACATGCACTGTAATATGAATAACTATATTGTTAGGTCTTTCCTAATTTAGAATACAGATTTAGAATGCAAATAAGAAGGTAATTATAATACCAATAATTACGGACATGGATAACTCAGATACAGTCATTATACCTGCATAGTCACTGACACCCGGCCCACCATAGCCCCATAGGCTTGGACCCTATTATGTCATGCATCGTGACACAGTTACCTTACATACTGCTCTACAGGTACGCTAGGACACTACACACGTCATTATACACGAATGCGAGATACTGTTCTTTCCTGCACTGCTATCATCCTTACATGGCTACCGTAGTTTAAGAGACGGACATGATATTATTTTATACACGGATCACTGTTAGGACATATACGAGTGATACACCGATATATTGCTACACATATAGGTTCTACTGATACACGGATATAACCATGCACGGACTACTGCATTTCGTATTAGCATGATCATCATACACATTTATGTTATGTTTACATATTATGGTTACACATGCCTGTATGGTTTCTCTATTCTTGTCATATAGATCCCCGTTCATGCTACATGTATTATTGTTCTATTCTTGACATATGGATCCCCGTTCATGTTACATGTATTATTATTTCATGTTACTGTATTCATGTTATAGGATTGTTACCTGTTACTGATATGGATATTCCTGTTACTGGACATGAGAGCTGTTGATATGCGATATGTGGACTTCCACATCTATTGATTCTGTTATATTGTTCCCGTGATATTGTTCACGTTCTATTGTTCTCGATATATTGTTCCCGATTCACGTTATATTGTTCTATGCTATCAACAGAGCTCTGGTCCAGTTATCATGTTACCCGTATCATGTACTGTTAATTGTTCTTGTTACATTGGATACTTGACATAACAGATCATAATGATAACTGGGGTATGGGGGAGACTTGATGGTTGATTAGATCTTATCGGGTGATGTACTGGATCCATATTGTTTTCCATTGCAGGGGACGGTAGGAGGGCTGCCTACCAATTGCTCCATGAGCTCTTGTTACTTGATTCATGCTCCCCTCTTAGCGGAGGGCCCTGGTCCTGGCAGCCAGGGGCTTGTTTAAGGCCGTGATCCGGGTATGCACGGGATACATCCACCCGATAAGAACTCTTCGACCTTGGGTTTCCAATTAACATAATAAAACAGTATACACAATAGTGGACGTCGGGAACACTTTGTTATTTGGTTACTCTCTCGTTTGGATAATGGTACCCGTAGGCCATGTCCGGATGGGTTCTACTGGAGTGCGGGCTCTAGTATGAACTGCCAGTGGTATGGGACACTGGAAGAGAGTAATTGAAATAGCAGGCGGTACTGATCACTACTATTGTATAAATCACATGACATGCCTGATACATGGTTACTACTTGTTACTGTTCCTGATCATTTATTCGGTACCGTGTTACTTGTATACTTGTTACTGTATCTGTTTCCTGTTACACTTTCTGTGATGGCATACTACGCATGTTCCACAGTACATCTATTCTGTTTCCTGTATTCCGTGCAGACATCGTGACTGTATATGCACGACACCGTATGATGGTTATATTGTATATGCTCACATGTATGTTCATCTTGCATATGCTCACTTGCATGTTCATATTGCATATGCCCACCGCATGTTCATTTACATCACTACCATATTCATTTCCATCACGTCACCACTAGACAACGTTATTTATTATATAAACTGGACACGACTATAGATATGACCCGATGGTAACCGCTAGGTAGTGATGGTACCAAAAGATGACATGTTTATATATTCTACTGCTTCCTATATGCTTATGATATAATTTACTTGTACCACATCATGTATTATACATTAGTATCGTGCTTGTATTATTATGTATATATTCCTGCCTTCTTCATTTTACCACTCACTAGGTCGCTTTCTGACGACCCTGGGTTTGCATGCCCAGATTGGAGATCCGAGTTACCATAGCTTCAGAGAGTGCCTTGGAGTCACATGGGAGATTCCGCATCAGGACTATTCATAGGTATTTTAGTGCTTTATTTCTGTTATCTTATTTATCCTTGTTTTCATATCTGTTATGATCGCTGACCTCTTTCTGCAGGTATTCTTGTACTGCTTTCATGCTGGACCTCAGATCTATATGGAGGTATTGTACTGTACTGAGGCTTAACGTACGCGTGAGGTTGTTTTCACCTCGCGTATGTACGTCGCCATAACGTCTCCGTATCCTTGGGATCGGGGCGTTACATAGTGGTATCAGAGCCTAGGTTCACACACTGGTGTGTGTAACCACCTGGGTCAATCCTTGAGCTCTTACCAACAGTACAATCAGGTTCAGATTAATTGATCGGTATCTGAATTTGGGAATTCCAGCAACGAGTACAAGAATACCACGACTTTGACACTTCATTCCTTGACTTGTTTGTATTCCTTCCTTCCTTTCAGTTGTCAACCAAAACATCCGATTTCCTTCTCAATTTCCTTGCATCGTCTTATTTCCCATCCGTTCGAAGTAGTTCACTACAATGCTTCTCCATCCCGGGTTCCTTCTAGATAGCACAGTGCGCAGCGGAAGTATTGTGGACCCGTCACCTTTCGGCTTTGAGGTTGAAACTCTTGTTCTCACACCTAAATGGAAATTGCGAGGACGCAATTTTTTGTAAGGTGGGGAGAAATGTAACACCCTACTCCCCGGTGTACGTATCACCGTATCTGTACGCGATACGGCGTACAAATTTGATTTGACCTCTGTAGTATTCCGATTGACCTGATTTCAGTTTCAAAAATCATTTCCTAATATTATAGATTTTTCAGGATTTTCTGGCATTTTTCTAGATTATTTTGGAAAATCTCCGTTGTCGGTGTCGACCGATACCGATAACCGGCCTTCCGATTTTTATTTCACAAACGGAGTAGAATTTTGAGAATCGGCTTTCACTGTGTGTCTTAGAATCATGTTAGCTACGTTTGGGCATTTTTGGGGATTTTTCTGAATTTATCGAAAATCGGGCCAAACCGGTGTCGCCCGTATCAGCGATACACTTCGGGATTTTTAATTTGCAAACCAGATAGAATTTCTTCAAACCGTCTTCATATTACGTCTCAGCGTAATATTCTCTATTTTCTGTAATTTTTGGGTATCATTCGGAACTAGTCAAATTTGGAACCAACTTAAATAATATTATTTTAATTCTTTAACTATTTTTTTTTATTCCTTTTCTTTCTTTCCCCTTCTCCATTTCTCCAGCGATTTCTCCACCGCCCTACTGTTCCACCACCGACTCCCCTCCTTTAAAATCTCTTCTCTCTCTCTCCTCTCCATTCTCTCTCACTCTCCCACACACTCTCTCTCTCTCTTCAAAGTCTCTCTCTCTTTCTCTATTCTCTCTCTCTCTTCCTTTCTCTCTCCCTCTCTCCCTATCTCTCTCTCTGCGATCTCCGGCCTCGGAGTGGCCGGCGGCACGCCGGAGCCCGGCCGAGTGCAGGCGGCGCGGCTGGCCGAGCACCGGCGGCGCAGCAGGCCGGCGGGCCACATGGCCAGGCGCGGGCGGTGGTGGGGGCGCCAGCCCCCACCCTCTTTCTCTTCCTCCCCTTCGCGGTGGATCCCCGGCCTGGGGCGCCGGAGCAGCGCCGGCGCCGGGCGGCGGCGCCGGCCAGGTGGGCGCGCCGCGCGACGGGCGCGTGCCGGCGGCGGGCGGCAGCAGCAGCCCAGGCTGCTGCTGTCGTTGCTTCAATTGGAGGAAACCCAATAGTGGGTTTGGGTTTTGGGTTTGGAGTTAAATCCAAACCCAACCATTTGCACTCCGGACCCGACCCGTTAAGGTAAAATTACCTTTTGACCCCTGTAACATTATTAATTACGTTTAGGCCCCTGAATAATTACTAATAGCCCCCTAGATAATTTCTGATTTACATATTTAACCCTATATTATTCTTTTCAGTATTCGGGCGATATCTGGAGCATCCGGACTCCGATTCGGGCGATTCTGGATCCGTTGCGATCGTGGGAACGAGAGCTACAGTCCTGTAGCCAGTTTGTGAGTGTTTTTCTTTTATAAATTATACTTTATCATGTTTCGTGCAATTGATTGCTAGATCTAGATTCTGAATAAAAGACGGTAACTATTCATTATTAACTGGTAATAATTGAACATGCACTGTAATATGAATAACTATATTGTTAGGTCTTTCCTAATTTAGAATACAGATTTAGAATGCAAATAAGAAGGTAATTATAATACCAATAATTACGGACATGGATAACTCAGATACAGTCATTATACCTGCATAGTCACTGACACCCGGCCCACCATAGCCCCATAGGCTTGGACCCTATTATGTCATGCATCGTGACACAGTTACCTTACATACTGCTCTACAGGTACGCTAGGACACTACACCGTCATTATACACGAATGCGAGATACTGTTCTTTCCTGCACTGCTATCATCCTTACATGGCTACCGTAGTTTAAGAGACGGACATGATATTATTTTATACACGGATCACTGTTAGGACATATACGAGTGATACACCGATATATTGCTACACATATAGGTTCTACTGATACACGGATATAACCATGCACGGACTACTGCATTTCGTATTAGCATGATCATCATACACATTTATGTTATGTTTACATATTATGGTTACACATGCCTGTATGGTTTCTCTATTCTTGTCATATAGATCCCCGTTCATGCTACATGTATTATTGTTCTATTCTTGACATATGGATCCCCGTTCATGTTACATGTATTATTATTTCATGTTACTGTATTCATGTTATAGGATTGTTACCTGTTACTGATATGGATATTCCTGTTACTGGACATGAGAGCTGTTGATATGCGATATGTGGACTTCCACATCTATTGATTCTGTTATATTGTTCCCGTGATATTGTTCACGTTCTATTGTTCTCGATATATTGTTCCCGATTCACGTTATATTGTTCTATGCTATCAACAGAGCTCTGGTCCAGTTATCATGTTACCCGTATCATGTACTGTTAATTGTTCTTGTTACATTGGATACTTGACATAACAGATCATAATGATAACTGGGGTATGGGGGAGACTTGATGGTTGATTAGATCTTATCGGGTGATGTACTGGATCCATATTGTTTTCCCACTGCAGGGGACGGTAGGAGGGCTGCCTACCAATTGCTCCATGAGCTCTTGTTACTTGATTCATGCTCCCCTCTTAGCGGAGGGCCCTGGTCCTGGCAGCCAGGGGCTTGTTTAAGGCCGTGATCCCGGGTATGCACGGGATACATCCACCCGATAAGAACTCTTCGACCTTGGGTTTCCAATTAACATAATAAACAGTATACACAATAGTGGACGTCGGGAACACTTGTTATTTGGTTACTCTCTCGTTTGGATAATGGTACCCGTAGGCCATGTCCGGATGGGTTCTACTGGAGTGCGGGCTCTAGTATGAACTGCCAGTGGTATGGGACACTGGAAGAGAGTAATTGAAATAGCAGGCGGTACTGATCGCTACTATTGTATAAATCACATGACATGCCTGATACATGGTTACTACTTGTTACTGTTCCTGATCATTTATTCGGTACCGTGTTACTTGTATACTTGTTACTGTATCTGTTTCCTGTTACACTTTCTGTGATGGCATACTACGCATGTTCCACAGTACATCTATTCTGTTTCCTGTATTCCGTGCAGACATCGTGACTGTATATGCACGACACCGTATGATGGTTATATTGTATATGCTCACATGCATGTTCATCTTGCATATGCTCACTTGCATGTTCATATTGCATATGCCCACCGCATGTTCATTTACATCACTACCATATTCATTTCCATCACGTCACCACTAGACAACGTTATTATTATATAAACTGGACACGACTATAGATATGACCCGATGGTAACCGGCTAGGTAGTGATGGTACCAAAAGATGACATGTTTATATATTTCTACTGCTTCCTATATGCTTATGATATAATATTACTTGTACCACATCATGTATTATACATTAGTATCGTGCTTGTATTATTATGTATATATTCCTGCCTTCTTCATTTTACCACTCACTAGGTCGCTTTCTGACGACCCTGGGTTTGCATGCCCAGATTGGAGATCCGAGTTACCATAGCTTCAGAGAGTGCCTTGGAGTCACATGGGAGATTCCGCATCAGGACTATTCATAGGTATTTTAGTGCTTTATTTCTGTTATCTTATTTATCCTTGTTTTCATATCTGTTATGATCGCTGACCTCTTTCTGCAGGTATTCTTGTACTGCTTTCATGCTGGACCTCAGATCTATATGGAGGTATTGTACTGTACTGAGGCTTAACGTACGCGTGAGGTTGTTTTCACCTCGCGTATGTACGTCGCCATAACGTCTCCGTATCCTTGGGATCGGGGCGTTACAGGCTCGAACCTCGAAACATATTACTGTGTTTGCATTTGATCTATTTTCTCTCACTCTCTCTTTTATCTTGCATTGTTTTATATTGGTCATATCACATAAATGCTAGATATTATTTGTGTGCCCACACTTGTGTTCAACTAAGAGAGCTTTTAAAGTACATCAACTCTTAGTCTAGAAGAGTCTAGAGGAGTAATTTTAAAGCCCTTCATGGAGAATTCGGGCTCACTCTTGGTTACATAGAGTGTGTTAGCAATTAGTTTTTAAATTCTACATTATTTGTCCTAAATTAGCTTGTACACCTATTCACCCCCTCTAGGTGTACTTTCAATTAGAGCTTGTGGTTTGTTTTCGCTGCGCCGCCTCAGTCTACCCGGTCAAGGAGGCGTTCCCAAAATCATTGGTATTAGAGCAAGGTAACTTGAAGATGTCTGCGATCAAGTTTGATATTCAAAAGTTTGATGGCGTCATCAATTTCAGCAGATGACAGATTAGGATGAACGCTATCCTTACCCAGAGCAGGTTGAAGAAAGCACTACTTGGAAGGGAGAAAAAGCCTCAAGACATGAAGGAAGAAACTTGACAGGAGTTGGATGAGAAAGCCTTGATGACCATTCATCTTTACTTGGCTGACGAAATATTGGATGAGTTTTCTATAGAGAAAACAATGTCCTCGTTATGAGAGCAACTTCAAGACCACTATCTAAAGAAGTCGTTGGCGAATTGATTGATTCTGAAGCAGTGTCTCTTTCTTCTCCGCATGCATGAAGGTACACCTATTAAATCTCACATTGCAGAATTTTTCTCTATTATCAATAATCTAGATAAGATGGAAGTTAAAATAGAAGAATCAGGATCAAGCACTTCTATTACTGTGTTATTTACCTTTTTCATATAAGAGTTTTAGGGAAGTTATCATCTATGGAGGCAAGTCAACAATCAAGGTCAATGAGGTCAAGAAAAATCTGCTCAACAAGGACAAAATTGACACTCACTTGACGGGTGAGTCTCATCATGATGATTCTGAACAAATTCATTATTCAAGAGAGAAGAGTAATAATGGAAGTTTCACGGTAACTTAAAACATAAGAGTTTAATGTGCAACTATTGTCACAAGAAGGGGCATAATGGAGCTGATTGTCGGCTTTGAAAGAAGAAACAACCAGATAATAATGTCAACTGATTGGAGAAGATGAAAAATAGTGTGACGTTCTATCTGTTACTGACAAATCAGTTGGTAACAAAGATAGATGGATTATTGACTCTGAATGTTTACAACATATCAGTTCCAATAGGAAGATGTTTTCTTCATACACTTTGAATTCAAAGGGGAGAAGACTTCATTGGAATTCTGCTACAAGCAAGGTGATTGGCGAAGGAACAATTCAGTTTCGGTCTCATGATGGATGCTTCATTACTCTTCAAGGTATTCGTCATGTTCCCGAATCAAGGTACAATGTCATCTCTCTTGAAGCCATACATAAGGAATGGTTCAGTTTCAATTCTAAAGGTGATATTTTAGAAGTCTCCAAAGAAGCCCATATGAAGTTTCAAGCCGAACGTGTCAGCAATGTGTATATGTTATGAAAATTGAAAGTTACAGTTAGTGGATTGCAGTTATCCTTGGCTTCGAAAGCAGCGGTTATAGAACAATCAGAGATTACGATAATTTCGAGCTCGGATGTTCAGTTGTACCCTGAAAAGAGATTGAGACTAGGCGTGCAACAAGGTAGTCCAGATCGTTACTCCTATGGTGGAGCAAATTTTCATAAATCCTGTGTGGATCAAGGAGATCGTTGGGTGATTAAGTTCAGGTTAGGCCTGAACTTATTTGACCTAATTAAGTTGTGAAACCCATGAGGGGGTTATGGAGAAGAGGGAGTGAGATGGAGATGAAGTCAAGTTTGTTCAATTTTATGTGGATGCGAGTACAGGGATCATGGTGGCTACTCTCAGACTTGGACGTATTCGAGACAAGGTGGAGATTATTAGGATTTGTGACTGGAATACGTCGTGAAGGTAGACGAAACTTAAGAGATTAAAGAACGAACGTGCACAAGGAGCTATACATAGTACCGGTCGACTAATACTGGGTATAGTCGACTAATCATATAAATTAATCGACTAATACTTTGTATAGTCAACTAGGCAGAGAGTTGGGGTTCCGAATCTTGTCAGAGTAGTCGACTAGTATTTGGGCCTAGTGGTATTAGTAGACTAGTACCCTGGCCTAGTCGACTAATATCGGGTCTGACAGTTACTTTTTCTGGATCTGCTTCTAGATTCGATTTGGATTCAGATTTTCTTTATTCTGAGACGGTGATTGTTCGTATTGATGAAGTTTGTTTAGGATTAAGAGAGTTTTATGGTATATAAATAACCTGCTGAGGGTGGCCTTCAATGTAATCCAATGAATTAGTAATTCCTAAAAGTGTAATTTGTCTAGGCGAAGATTTGTGAGAGAAGCTTAGCCACATAGGTTCGCTGTTCTTGACGGCCATTAAGGGCTTTTATTCTTCTCAGTGTGAAATGTAAGTAATTCCTATTGTACTCTCCCAAAGTTTTAATAAAGCTTCTCCCCTTCTCCCATAGACGTACACACGATCTGTTTGATCGGTAGAACCACGTTATATTGTGTGTTGGCTTTCTATCTAGTTTGAAATATCTTCTTCTCTTCTTCACATTGCCTCAGTAGATCCAGTGGTTTGTTTTCGTTGCACCGCCCCCAGTCGACCCAGTTGTGAGGGTGTCCCTGAAATCACAACAATTGTCTGAAACTCTTCCCTTTGTTCGTTGTTTTGATTGACATCCTTGCCAGTAGTTTTATCAGAAACAAGTTGACCAACCTTAACATACTTCTCCATGAATTTGTATTCCCAGTTTTGCAAAACTTCTAACTCAGATAAGCTCAACCTTCAAGGTTTGTCGTTAGGGTCAAAGGACATGAGAGCCAAAGCTCGGCTGGCATCAACAACAACAACAATAACAACAACAACTAAGCCATTTGTCTCAAGTATTTGGGGTAGGCTACATGAACCAAAAGAGAATTACGCCGGATTAGGCACATGGATCAGTTTTCTTCACTCATTCCTATCGAGCAATATGCCTTCACTAAGACCTTTAGCCTCTATATCTTGTCGTATTACCTCCATCAATGTTTTCTTCGGTCTCCCCTGCACTCTTTTAACTTGCCCTAATTTGATACGCTTTACTCAACGGACCGGCACATCTGTAGGTCTACATCGCACATGACCAAACCATCTAGGCAGTTTTCTCTCATCTTCTCTTGTATAAAGGCTGCGCCTATCTTAATATGAATATCCTTATTTCTCACCGTATCTCTCCTCGTGTTACAACACATCCAACGAAGTATGCACATCTCTGCTACACTCATCTTCTGGGCATAATATCCCTTTATAGCCCAACATTTTGTGTCTATAGCAACGCTAGCTTAATAGCAATCCGATAAACTTTCCCTTCAGCAATAACGAAATATTACGATCATATAAAACTCCTGTTGCGTTCCTCCATTTCAACTATAATAGAATATTATGATCACATAAAACTCGGCGGGTATCCCTCCCTGCAAATAAGGCATATGTTCTACCTGGTCCATTAAACATCCTGTAGGAAAATAACGGAGAAGAATCAACTTACAGCCGTGAAATTTTACATTTTTGTCAGCAAGCTTTTAGATAGGATCAAACATCATAAGCTTGAGACCTAAAATAGGGAAGATATAATCACGTTGACCAATATAATGATTTGAGCAGTAGCATTGTAGTGGAAGAGGGCTGTGAAAATCACCTAAGGGGTGTCTTTTTTTTTTTTTTTTCGGGGTGTTGGTTTAATAGGTGATGCTAACCACTTAATGCGGAATTAAAATTTATTTGTAATAGACACACTAAATATAAAAAATGAACAGTTGATAAACAAACTTAATTAATATGTAATACAATTCAAATATAAAGTAGAGAAGAGAGATAGAATCAGAAAATACAAACTCCACAAACATAAGAAATTGTTATCGAGATTTGATCCACTTGATCTACGCCTCTGTCTTCAGCTCTCGTGGAGATGTAAACACTATAACCGCTTCACAAAGTTAAAATATGCTTGCAACTTGATCCCGCAAGATCACTAACTCGAAGCTGCAACTTTTTACAATAAGATCTCTTTCTTGATTCACTCTTAGTGTCTCAACTACTTACAACAATGCGATCCCACAAGATCGACTTTCTCACAACCTCTTTCACTTGAGGTTCGCAATAAATCTACAGAGAACAAATGTGATCACACTCTGATCATTTATAAACAACTATCAATAACACGTCCTTTAGCTATAGTAGGAGATCTGGAGACTTCATCTTGTGTTGGTGAGAGATTGAAAGAAATTGAAAGAGAGCTGTAAAACTTTTGGGAGAAACTTGAGGAAATTGGAAGTGGCAAAGCTCTAAGAAACTTGTTAAACTTTGGAAAATTGTTCTTATTAAATTTTGCAAAATAATCTTAATTTATAGCAAAAACCTAATTAAGAATAATAAAATATTTTGCTAAAATCATACAGAAAAGTCAATAAGCTGTGAAAGCTAGTGTATGGTTGTCGACAGGTCAACGTCACTAACGATTATATTTTAAAAATAAAAATTCAAAGCTGAAAGTTTTTACACTAGCTTTTGAAAGCACCGTCGAAAGTTCATACTAAACTGTCGAAAGCTTGAGAGAGCTGTCAAAAATCAGAGCCAATCTGAGACAAACCAAACATTCTGTAAAATATTGTTGAAAGCAAACTTAAAAGCTACAGTAAGTCCATCAGCTCTAAACAGAATAACATGCACGCTGAGTATCCGTTTTCGTCGGTTCCTATAAGGGTTGCCGCAAGCTCTTCAGTGAAATTTGATTTTTCAGCACTTTGTATAAAATCAAGTTTTTCTCAATAAATCACATAAAAATAAGTTTTTGACATATAATTAAGCTCTATTATGTATGAATTAACTCACTACGTATTTCAAACACTATAACTCATTTAACTCATTTTTGAGATTTAATCAAGATTTAAAATTAATTTCTTATTTAAATAAAAAAATTTGAAGCTCGCTTTTGATAAAATCAAAAAATCAAATTGAAAAACTCTTTTACTATCAAACGAAAGGCAATATGTGTGTGTATCAAGCTTGAACTACTAAATTTACAGTTATAGTTTTAACACAAATTCTAAACTTACAAATATACAAACTTCTTTATCTTGATACTTTGAAGTCTTCGGAGAATCTTGAATTTGATCCGACTTCTTTTATCTCTAATCTTCAACAAGAGATGCTTCAATTTATTAGTTGAGCTTGAGCTACACAATATGGTTTTGAGTTGAATTGTTTCTTGATAGATAACATGTATATACTTAAATATAACTTTATGTTTATTAGTACTAACAACACGAGTTTGAAATCATCAAAACACAAAGTTGATTTAACCTTTAGTTCAGCAATCTGAATGTTTAGGTCAACAATTTGGAGTCAAATCCTGTTTGCACCGTCTTATAGGTTATAATCACAATAGGACAAATTGATGGCCTTGAAGTAGTCTTGAGATCAACAACTTTTGCTGTGGAACAGAAAAATTAAACAAAGAAGAAGAACACGGTTCTGTATGAACGAAATAACCAATTTAAATAACAAAGTAAAGGAGTATAACCTGTCAGCCCAAGCCATCAAGTCAAATCGCAAGTCAATATGAAAATATCATAAAAGAAGCCAAAATGAGAATGGCATTCCTTCTTGGGTGACAAACCTCTCGTTCCTCTTCCCAAACTGGAAGATTGTCCAATTCGATCACTGATTAGAAATACCAGTTTTCTTCCTTTCGCTTCTACAAGAACATGGTAGTTAGCAGTTAATAGGACAATATTTGTATGCATTCTGTGTCCGTTCAATTTCCTGAGATAACCATAGTGTGGTCAGAGAATCCACATAATTTGCTTATAGATACATGTTAGGATTTGTGAATGGAATACGTCGTGAAGGTAGACGAAACTTCAGAAATCAAAAAACGGACGTGCACAAGGAGGTGTGTATAGTACCAGTCGATTGATACTAGGTAAAGTCAACTAATCACACAGATTAGTCAACTAATACTTTGTATAGTCAACTAGGTTGGCCAACAGAGAGTTGGGGTTCCGAATTATG